>JH432009.1:170651-208269 GCA_000239455.1 Strigamia maritima | reverse complement strand
GTCTATTGGCAAACAAAGACAATTCTGTATACAAGTAGCATCTTGCAGTCTTTACCAAGAGACTGATTTAAAAAAAAAAAAAAAAAAAATTTCCATTCAAAGTTCAATGAGTTTTATTAATTTTCAATGCACCATTGTTTTTAAGCATTGTTGACGACATAGTGCAGTTTTTTGGAGGTAGGTGCATTGTCTAGAAAGAATATTACTCATCCTCATCTTTTTTTATAGGCCGGATCCACGTATTTAATCAGAAGAAACAATAATAGGAGATAGTTGATGTAATCCTCAGAGAATTGGAGTCACTGCCACTTCTTATCCGCAAAAATTGATGCTAGTAACAAGTTTCTCGTGGTTTATGATGCGACAAAACTGCCTCCTGCTCCAACCAAGTTCTTTGCGGTGAGTTCATTAGAGGGTGGCACATCATAAAAGGTGATAGTGTACAAAGGGATAGAAAGTAAATGAAATGGGATGAGGCTTGTACAGCTTTTCATTTAGCATGACTAAATGAATTTATCAAATGAAAAAGCACTTTATTTCAAGATAAAACACCAGTTTAGCCAATGGCGTCAGACTGGGAGTGTGATGCAGAGAAACATGACTTGGGCGCGCATTAAAATCACTTAAAAAGAAAATATGTGTTTACAACTCGGTTGCGAATTAATAACGCATCAACATTAAGTTAGAGCGTGCCAAGCTGCACAATGAATGTGTCGTTAAGAGGCGTGTGGATACAAATGCCGTTAAACTGTGGCGTTGCTTAGCCACCAAATGTAATGTTATAACTCGCTTTTTCGCTCATTTGTGGATGTATATTGTAATGTAATCAAAAATATTTTTTATATTAATTTGATTTCGTTGTGTTTTTTTGTTTTTTGTTTTTACTTGATTTTGGTATTTTGTTTGAATATGGTTGTGTTCTGTTGACAAAAATTCAATTTCGAGTTTGTATTTTTTTAAGAGTTTGAAATTCTCATCTCGTTTAATTTCTCTGTGAAGTTAAATTAAATTTGGGCTTGAAATGCAGGAAAGCTCTAGGGGGCAAAAGATGAACAATGTTAGAAATGTTTTAAAAAATGCCAGATTTTGTGGTTTGTTTATAGTAGGGCAGTAAATGAGAGCAGTTTCAGTCCTTGAGAGATAGAGGTATAGTGAGATATAGCGACCATTTATTAATATTTGAAGAGGAAATTTTTTGTCTTTAATTATTAGTCAGATTTGAATACTATAAAATTTCATGTTTAAAAGTTGATTAAAAAATAGAATTTAAATAAGAATAGGTGGTTTGCGCACGCCACGTAAAATAATAATTACGAGACACAATAATTAAAAATAAAATCAAATTTCTCGTAATTTATAAAATCTCGTAATTTAATTACGAGTTTTTCGTTGTTGAGTTTGCGCCACAATTAAACGACACTAAAGAAATTCAAGTTAATGTTAGGATAGTATTTTAAGTTGATTTTTATTGTTCAAACTGCTTGGAACATTGAATAAAATAGTCTATTCCATCTTGGCTATGAAAATCCAGCTAGAAAATAGTTAAATTGTAAAAAATAATGACGTCTGCGAACATCATGGCCGACGTAGGTGCGTGTTCCACGGCCACGATGTTCGCTGCTGTCCGCCCCCGTGATTTGCCGTCATTTTTCGCAATTCGTACCTATTTTTCATGCTGATTTCTCAATGTTAGGATGTACAAATGATGTCCCCAACTAGAAAATTGGCAGGTTTTACTTGCTAAAACCTCAGTTTGGAGTTCTATCGTTTCTAAGATGGATGCCACTGTATCAAAATTTAAGTACGCTGCGCATCTCACAGCGCAGAATTAATTTCTGAATTCTCGTTTTTGATTCGACGAAACTTTAAAAAAAGTCGTTACGAGAAAGGAAAAATTAGGAGTTTTGAAACGAAATATTTTTTAATATTTCGTATTTAATATGGTTTCGTGTCAATAATTGGCATGCGCAAACCATCTAATCTAAACATGAGTTTTATGAATTCACATGAATTGTTGAAATATGATTGTTTATTGAAAAATAATAAGAAAAAAATTTTTTCAATACAATTTTAGAATTTATCTTGAATTACATACCTTATCTTATTTATTTAGTTTTTTTTATTATCATTTGTTGGATAAATGTAAGAACTGAAAAGTTTAATTTCCTGTTTTTCTTTTATTTCTTTTTTTTTTATTTTTTTTTTTAATTGGTAGTATTATTTTTTTCCATCTTTTTTTATTGTTATCACCTCTCAATGAAAGTATAGATTAAAGAAAAGTGAGCAATGCCCTTCAAACAAAAAAAAATATTGACATACCTTTTAACTCCTGGAGAGGATTCATTTTGATATAAGAGATCTAAGTGTGGATCTGCAACAAGATATAAATATTTTTACTACAATTCATATATAAAAATCTGTGCATGTAAAAAATAATTTATTTCATACCTGGGGCATATTCCATGCCATAACCTTGATGGTAATGATCTGTGGTCAGCAGATTCGTGTCCTGGTTATTGGGACTGGGCACTGTAGTGACTGGAAATTCGTTCATTTTGTAGACTGGGTTCCACCTAACACCAGAAAATGAGAAAATATACAATTCACCATTTTATAAATTGTAGCATAATATTTAAATGCTCAAAAACAATAGGTGCATTCAATCCTGAAAAGGAAAAGTCACTTCTCCTTATCTGCCTTATTGAAAAGTGACTTCTCAATGAACACACTTAAATTGTTCATGCATTTTCATTTTCATTTGTAATTTTATTGTTTCAACTGTGGAATAAAAATTAGATTTCGTTGATAAAATTGTCTATTCCATCTTGGCTAATATATTTTATGAGAATCTGCTAAAAAATAGATAAAATTTGTGAACAATGACGAAAAATCGGGTACGGACATGACCGAACACCGTGGCCAACATAGGTGCACGTTCCGCGGCCACGATGTTCGGTGGTGTCCGTACCCGATTTGTCGTCATTTTTCGCAACTCTTATGTATTTTCATGCTGATTTCTCAAAGAATCGTTAGGATGTTGTTTAATGAAGCCCCCACCTACAAAATTGGCAGGTTTTATTCACTAAAATTTTAGTTTGGATAGGGAAACATCAACGATCTAATCGTTTCCAAGATGGATGCCACTAAAGCTATTTTTTGTGAGCACTGCACATGTGCAGTAAAAAGAAGTGACTTCTATAAGGCAAAGAAGAGAAGTGAGTTGTGGTTGCCTTTTCTCTAAAGTCACTTAAGTCACTTCTATAAGGCAAATATGACATAAATTACGTCATATTTGCCTTTTAAAAGTCATTTCAGGCAAATAAGTAACTTCTTTTCAGGATTGAATGCACCTAATATAATCTTATCTTAATACATAAATAAAATAACAATGTTCAAACACTGCAAAATGTGAGGTTTTTACCTGTGGAAACTGCACATTGTTTGTGCATGGCATTACAGGACTAAAAACCAATAAATTAGTGGCCGCAAGAATGTAGTTGTTTATTGTGTCTACATCTCTGTGTAATCTACAAACTGTGGAAGAACGTTCATTACATGTAAAGAATCGGTTACTTCGCCACGTTCTCGCAAGTTTGGTGTGAGAGTAATGGAGATGAGAATAGGCTAATTGACCTCATGGGTGATGGTGCACTACCACCATTGTCCCATGGGCTGATTACGTAATAGCGCTGACTTAGGTTGGTGCAAGCGCAAGAGATGAGATTCAGCTCAACTCGACAACTGCAATAAAGGCCATAAACCTTAAAACAAGCGTGTGTTTTTTCTTTCTCTAACTAAATTGGGTATCTAACTCTTTGCTAGATAACTTCGAAACCAAGGGAACGGAACTAACTTAGAATATAAACAAGAAAAAAACTTGTCTAAATTTCTATTACTCAAGTGTTATTCACAAGGTCGAGATCAGGGTTCCTGTATTTGTCCGTGTAGTGGCGCTACTATCGACCCGCCATGGCGGTGCTGTGACGTCTTTTTTAAGGTTTTAAGCTTTTACATTTATTTGTACATTTTTACAAATTAAATGCTATTAGGGTGCTGCATTTTTATGTTTTGATGAGTTTTTTTTTGTTTTTACGTTTTTTTTGTTTTTACGTTTTTTTTACATTTTGATGGGTTTTTTTTGGTTTTTACGTTTTTTTTATGTTTTGACGTTTTTTTTTTACATTTTATGTTTTTAACACAGAAAAGTATATAAATGCCACAGATTGAAAAACCATCTGCAAAAATTCAGGCAAAAAACATGGAAAAAATTTACAGAAAATCAAGTGATTTAAAAAAGTTTGGTTTACTCCAAAATCTTTGTGATATGTGATGTCGTTAAGGTAAAATGATGTTTTTTGGATTAAATCAAATTTTTTTTATTGACTCGATCTTTTCTACAAGTTTTCTGTCTGGATTTTCTCATAATTTTTATTGAATTATGTTTTTAGACTAATTAGACCATGCTCTACAACTTTCTCATTGGCACTAACTCGAACCGTTAAAAAGTTAAGAAAGCAATGGGGTCTCTTTTAAAGGTCAAAGGTTAAATTTTTATATTGCTATTAACTTTGCCTCCTTTACTATTTGACAAGCAAACAGATTTTTTCTAAGATGGACAGTTTGAGAGAAATTTCAACTTAAAACCCTATATAATTGCAAAAATCTAAAATTTTTAATTAAACAAAAATTGAACACCTTCATCTTGAGTATCAAGATATATGAAATTGAATTTGTTATTTTGATGGCATATTTTTTCTTCATTTCTTAAGGAATTGGTAGGAGCCGCAGGAGAGGGAATGTGTTTCATTGTGCAGATGAAAGTAATTAAGAATAAAGATCATCCAAAAACTGCTATCGTCACTGAACAGGCAGCGTTTGCTAGGTCGAACAGATTTTTTTTATTTTTTTTTATTTGAAGATCTTCAATTTTTCTTTTTATCCACTAGCTTTTCCCTTATAAGGTTTAATTTAGTAGCAAATAAAGCTCTAGTTGAGTCAACTTCTAAGTCAGACTGACGCCTAATTGTGTACGACATTCTACGACAAATTTTTGTCTTCAAGAATTAATTGGTGGCAGAAGGAAGAGTGTTTTCCAATTAAAATTAGTAGGAAATTGAAAAATAGGATATGCTAAAAGAAAAAAAATATTGAACAAGAAAATGTCATTTTTAATATGAATGACGTAAACTAAAATGAAGTTTGCTTTAATTAATATTTTTTCCTCCATCAATGAATAAGAGGGAAAACAGTTTCTTACATATTGGTTTTGGTTGACATTAAGCGAGTTCTAGTTCAATGAGTCTTTAATATGGTACTCTTGTTTTGAAAACTAAGCTTCTTGTGATCCAGTTACCAGATTATTTTGCAGGTCTAATTCCAAAAAGTTCTCGGAATATACCACTACTGGCACACGTTATGCTGAATTTGGATTTGAGGGCAGAAACCAGTTCCGTTTTGCGAGAGAATGACGCTGGTGCAGTCAGAAATGGTGCATTTTTTACGGTTTCCAACATATGAGTTTAAACTGATTTTTAAAGACTTCCAAATTAAGAATATGATGTCGTACAGTGAATTCTGTCTAAGGCAACTACCAACGGTGCAAAAAAATGGTCTTTTAAGCAGGTGGTTGCCTATGGGAGGTAAAACGAATTCCAGAAATCAACAATGGTTCCAGACAAAAGTCCTCGTTTTGCCAGGTGGTTGCTTTAGGAAGGTTTTACTGTATTACAAATTCTGTACTCTATTTAACAATTCGTGCACGAAACTCCCATTGGTTAATGGCCTAGGCATTGTACCGAAAGTATATATTGCGGTATCTTATTTTAATCCTATATTCTCAGTTGAAAAATCATTGCTTTGTAGTCCAAAAATGTGCGTGCCATTCTTAACAAACAAAAACGCTTGTAAAACATTTTAAAAAAATATAATTTGTATTGTTGCGCAAATTTTTTAGCTATAAAACAATGATTTATCGACTCAGCTCGACCAAAGGATTAAAATAAGATACCACAATACAGTATATACTTTCGGTACAATGCAAAAAGTTCACTTTTCAGTTTCGTGCACAAATTGTTAGATAGAGTTTAGTTAGTATTGTCGGGAATCAATGTAGATTCTGATGTTGGTTGTTGTAAAGTTTAATGACCCCAATTTACTCAAACAATCATTGCAGAGTAGTTGGTTTTAAAATCAACATCGTTACTATTTGTAGTGATCTGTGAGCCATAACATTACATCCTACTGCCCTAAACCAAATCGTATGTTCTGAAAATATTCCGCAGAATAATAGAATTATACGACGTCATTCCAGATTACAAATGGCTCCTGTTTTCTTGTGTCAATATAAATTTTGTTTTATTAATTTTAAATTAAATATTTATTGCTCAAATTTTTGACACATTATATAACTTGTAAACAGTTTTTTAAATGTTATTGCAGTACCACTTTAAAAACCATTCAAGAAATCCATTATTCAAATGTAGAACCAAAAGGGATTTTGGGGATAACAAGAAAGCACGGTGGGATATACCAAGTAAAATAAAAATAAACAAAACTACAAAACAAAATATTTTCGTATTAATAAATAAAGGTATCTTTCTGGATCCTGCTTAATAATAATTGTCAATTGCATTTCATATCGGAATTTAGAGTTAGAAACACGTGACAAAAAACAAGTTTCTTTTAGTGGTTGGCGGTCAGTAGTTTGGCAAAGAGTTTGTTAGCTGAAAAGGTCGAGTGGTCTTGGTATGTCGACCGATGTCGTGCTGGGAGAAATACTTTTCATTCAATTTGGATCAGGGATCAGGACTGCCATATCCGAGTGTCATTCAATTTCTGTCCCCGTGTGAGTCGCTCTCAAAACATCAGCCAAGTCAAAATGAAAACTGCAACTGTCGACCAAGAAATCACTGATAACTGGAAATGGAAAATGACCCCCTCACCTCTTGGCCAAACTCATCTTTCTGCTTAGATCCCAAGTTTTTCGAGTGTTTGGGATTTTGAAAATTTATTTTATATTTCTTTTTCTTGAAATAAAAAAAATAAAAAAATGTTGGCACTTGGCATTTGTTTTATGAAATAGAAGAGCTGACTAATGTTTGCTGTTGTTATTGACTAAATGCCAAATGAAATGCAATGTGTTTCTTTGTATTTGTGCTCGCAAGTGAAGATTTATTTCCTGATGGGAGAGTTAAAGCAAAAGTGGTTTCATGTTTGCAAAATTGTATGCAGCTATTTGGGACCTTTTAATCACACCATACGTTGCAGTTTGTGGAAAATGATATTTTCTTCTGCGACATCACAGCTGGATTACTTTTGTCTTTTGTGCCTCTTGAGTCTTGAACTCATAATCTATGAGTTGAAATGTTTAAACAGCCTGAAAATTTTCAAATGTTTCACTTTTAAGCTTGGAAACAAATGCATGTTTACAAAGAACCATCAGAGCTATAGCAAGAACGTGTCAAAATGGTGCTGTGGACCACCATATACAATTTTTTTTCCCAGAAAGGAAATGTGTTTATCATTAAACTCTATTTAATAATTCGTGCACGAAACTTCCATTGGTTAATGACCTATGCATTGTACGCCAAAAATGTGCATGCCATTGTTAACAAACGAAAATGCTTGTAAAATATTTTTAAAAAACTATTTACATTTGGGTTTTTGTATTGTTGCGCACATTTTTGGACTACGAAACAATGATTTTTCGACTCAGCTTGACTAGAGGATTAAATTAAGATATTTCAATATACATATACTTTCAGTACAATGCTTCAGTTTCGAGCACGAATTTTTGGATAGAGTTTAGTATATGTGCAATCAAACAATCTAATTTAGAAAAGTATTACTTAATACTGCTTTAACTAGCTGTCACGAAAAGACTTATCGGAAGTCTAAGTGGAGATTAAAAAGGGAGATCAGATTCTTTAATTATTTTGAGGAAATTGAGGAAATTAAACATGAATGACGTCATCAAAAACAGGTCAGATTATTATAATATATCACACATCCCACCCACAAAAACAAAAACAGAAGCAAAGATCGTTACACACATATCACAAACAAATGCCAACTGCAAAAAGCAAAAACCCACACCACCAAGCACAACCTCAATGGCAAAACCTAACGCAAACAACCTAATCACCAACAACCACACAAATATCAGACGACAAGCTGAAAGAAACAATTAACACAAAAAACGCAACCGTATCCAACAGGCAGGAAAGGGCCACGTAAAGTGAAGTGTGTGGGTTTCGCCGGGATCTGTTTTTACTTGGCAGTTGCGTTGTCGATCTGCCCGCTTTGACGGCCGGTTTACTTGGCGGTCTCGGCAGTTGCGCTGCTTTTGTGATGATTATAATATATCGGAAAAAGGGAATATGTATAACCAAAACAACTTACTGCTTTCATGGATAATCTTTAACCTTCTA
The DNA here is from genome assembly GCA_000239455.1 of Strigamia maritima. NCBI lineage: Eukaryota > Metazoa > Arthropoda > Chilopoda > Geophilomorpha > Linotaeniidae > Strigamia > Strigamia maritima. The sequence continues at coordinate 199,840 of JH432009.1, read as the reverse complement.
ACATCTAAGCTATGTGACAATGTTTTTTAAATATTTTTTCTGAATTTTTTAGGAAACATGTGATCCTAATGTTTACATACAAAAAAAATTGCTATAAATTATTAAGTTATTAATGAATGAAAAATGATCCTATGATTTCCAGCAAATGATGCTGCAAAAGTTGGCTGTACTGAATTTTATGCAAAGCAGTGTCCCATGAACAACCCAATGTTAAATTAACATTTTTGAATTTTGATCGAAAGTTTAAATGTTGAAGTTCATAGACAACATTCGTTAGATGTTAAATCAACATTCTGAAACAACAATGGGTTGTTGACATCATTAGATGTTGTATTAACATCTAATACTGAGTTAGATAACCGATGGTACAACAAATGTTGCATTTAAATGTTGTGTCAATGTTGTATAAATATTGTATAATGTTGAATATTGAAAAAATGTTGAATCAACATTTCTAATGTTTTTAAAAAATATTTTCTGAATGTTGTTTAGATATTTTCTTGTTTCATGAGATCATCTATAATGCAATTAAAGGAATGCTGGGAACAAGAATAGGAAAGATAAGAGTGTGTACATGTGCAGATGGTTTTTTACCCACTTTCTTTTAACTTCACTGTTTGTTCCTTTTAACCCGTCTGTGATTGGTTTATAGGCGAGTGTTGGATGACGTCAGTATGACGTCATATTGTAAATGGCGCCCCAATTGTGTTTTCTATCTATTGATTTACTACTAAATTCGACCACCAGATGGCGTCTGCATTGTGATTTCCAGTGTGCAAAATCAGTTTTTGCGGGCCGCCATTTTTTAGTCATAAATCAACTGTTTTGGTTAAACATAAATTAATGGACACGTTTTAACCAAAGTTGATTTATGACTAAAAAGTAGAAAATAAATTTTTTTAAAAATTTTTTTTTAGTTTATCCACTTTTGGCTGCACCCAAAAGCAGAAAATAATTTTTTTAAATTTATCGACTAATTTGATTCATTCAAGTGGGTGGCTGTGTTCGAATATTCCATATACTATACTCATCTCGACGTAAATCCAGCCACCCATTTGAATGAATCAATCAAGTTAGTAAAAAAATTATTTACTCGTGGGAAAATAACTGTAGTCATTGTCGGGATACTCGAGAATCAACTAGGTTCTGATCATCGGTATCTGAGGGTCTCCATTTGAAGATCTTCAATCAATAAGCAAACAGTGGTGTTTTGATCTTTTTTTTTAAAAAAAAAAAAACAGTCAACAAGTGGAATACAATTCATCAAGAGCAGAGCTTTTCTTTCTAGCTTCTCTTAGATCGATATCAAGTCGTAAAACCATTTTCTCCCCCGAGCAGGATGCGCTTGATTGCCATTGCCTGGTTCCCTGACACGTCTCCTCGATGGCTTTTTCTCATTAGAAGCAAATAAAAAACTATCGTCCAATGCTAAGGCACAAAGCACCAGCACCGGAACGGAATGCTAGTGCTCCCTCAAGGGTCGTAATTCCAGTTTCCTTTTGGAAAAAAAAATAAGAAAAAGTAGCAGTTTGTGAAATGGCGGTCTCGTTTGAAGATGTTTTAAAACTTACGGTTTTTTTTTTGGTTTAAATTTTTATCCTATTAAAAATCCATGCAAAGTTAGGGTAGATTTTATTTTATCAGTTTAATACAATATTAATTCTAATTTGTGCAATTTTTTCCAAGACTTTCCTTTACCGTACTTCATCGGTATCCATCAAAGCAGCTTAGTATAATAAGGTAATTCTAGGTCGTGACATAACGATGATAAATTTGTGAAGAATTTCTAGAATTTGATAAACTATATGAAAGTTGACATCAATTATTGAACGCGAAGTTATTAACAGTTGTTTATTATTTCATTGTGACAACACCGAGCTTTGGTCATAGCAATGCTTTGTTTCAATTATCGGACAGTTGTATTCCCTGGGTCTGTGCCAGTTCTGAGTCGGTGGTTAGAAACCTGGCGAAGTGTAGGCAAGTTGAGAATAATAATCTTTGGAGAAAATTAAAAATGTTATTTTTTTATGTCTGTCACAAGTTGAATTTAATTTTTCCTGTAAATCTTTATGCAATGCAGTGAAGTGAAGTATTGCAATCTCCAGAGTCGAGTAGCAGCGATGTTGGACATCATTTAAGGAAAATGTCCTGATTATTTGTCTATGCTATAACATCAAGGTTCTTAGGGCAATATAACAACTGGTCCATAAACCGGATTGGGTTTTCTCTTGTTCCCCATTTCTATTATGCAAATCTACGGTTCGTTCAAAGATTGCTTTTGCACCAGCCTAAATATCTGAACGGGCTTTAAGCTTTTGATGGCCAAAGGTAGTATAAAAAAAACTTTAAAATTGGGAGTAAGGCAGTGTTGGTACTTTCGTTGAAAATAATAAGTGGATAAAATGGACTCTACAAATACTCAGTTTGTACAAATACAGTCGTTTAATAATGCCGTTTAATGGTTTTAACGACTTGGCTGATGACCGGTTAGGATGTCGGACGGGGAAAAATTTAGTTCACTCACTCCATCAAATCTTTATGGATATTTTATTATATTGCTTTTTATCCAGTTTGATGACTGAAATTTGTGCTTCATTTTTGAAGATAAGTTAATACAGTGATGTGTCCTTCAAAAGCGAAAGGGAGAGAGTTTATCTTGTGTAAAATGATCGCAACTTTTTGCTCAACCACCTAATAGGATTTTTCAGACATTTACAAGCTTAGAAAAAGTGGGTCATCAGAGGATTAGTCTTAATGTACGTGTAAACAAACCTGGTGGTACTTCCCCTTTATTGTATTGATTTTATAACAAAATTATGACACACTATTAAATTCTTTGTTGTTGTTACAGTAAAATATGTGTTAAAGACGTGTGTTTATACTTTGTATATCATTACAAAGTAGTGAATAATTGGAGTAACATGTCAACATGTCAACAAACCTTTTTGTTCATAATTATGTATTAAACTAAAATAATACATATAAACTATGTAGTACAGTACAGTACACATTTAAAATGATAATTTTAAATTAAATTAAATTAAATTAAATTAAATTAAATCTTTAGGAACTGTAGACATTTTGAGATATTTAGTGCTAAGAATTTTTGGAATTTGATAATGAAAAAAAAATAATACGTGTTCATGGAGGAATAACTTTAAAAGTTTAAGATGCACCTCAAAGTTTCGGAGCAAAATGTTGAGTTATGTTAGAAAATATGAAGAGGTCCAGATTTTCTGGCTATGTTTAAAATCAACTCACCAGTGATCTCTGTTAGTTATAGGTAGGACGGCATTAGGTGGTCCATAGGACCTATGCAGGGGCACACGCGTAGGCCTGTTTTCGTCTGGCGACGACGGATTGGACGTACTAGAATCAGTGGTGTGGTAAATCAAATCCGGCACTACAATAAAAGATAAGCCAGAAAAGTAAGGATTAAAATCTTATGGGAATGAAACTAGGCGACCATTTATCTGATTTCTACAAAAGGATTTCAACGGTCTCGTACAACCATAAACGAGCAAGATTAATTCGCTTGTGAGAAAATGCAATCTACAGTCTCTGCACAGAATCTTGATGCTAAATTCAAACCCACATTATTCATTACAGCCAACAAATGGCTATTAAAGGGTTTACGACATAACAGTTTTTATTGGTCCATTGTATCAAACATCGTTTAAAACCCTAAAATAATTTTTCATAGCTTTTTTGAAAAATATTTTCAGGTTAAAACCCAATGTTGAAGTTGTGAAAACGAGCAGACGACAATATGAAAAAGTGAGAGATAAAAGCGAGAGATAAAAGCGAGAGATAAAAGCGAGACCTAATCGAGAATTTACGCGATTGTTACCAGTTGTGACAGATTCATTCATTCATTCATTCATTTAACATAGGGAATACCAACTGTGACATCAAAGACAGCACCCTGCCGGCAGTGTCCAACAATGTCCCTCACCAAGCTCAAATGAGCTGTTTGGGATACAAAATGATTTTTTTAAACGTGTTCCGATAACTTTATTTAAGCCATTTTAAGTGAACGGTGAAAATTATTCAGGTATAAAATGTTTGAGGCCGTAAACCCTTTAGGTCTTTGCGCAAAAAGCATCGTACTAATTTTTTAGGTCACTATTGTATGCGCCATTGTGTGACAATAGTAAATCCGGATCAATGTTTGGCAAGACTCACCTCTGTTTCTGTTGTCATGGCTCATCGAATTAGGATAGTAAGTGGCCATTTCTGGCTCCGAGCCTTCGCTGTCACTAAGAACGCTGTCGTATTCGGCCGACGAAGGTTTATTTCTGTTGGAAGAATTTTTTCTCGGTCGTTTCTCCCGTCTTTTGTTGCTGTTTGTTCGCGGTGCATCGGATTGGACATCCCGGTTTTCTATGAAGTCATCTACAAAGGGAGAAGTGAAAGGTGAAAACATGTTAATTGCTGGAGTACAGGTCGAGTTTTATTATGGACAATAAATTGACTTGCAAAAGGTCATCGCAGCAATTAAAGGTTCTTTGATTAGAATGCAACTTAATTTGAATTTGGGAAGGGTTGTGTGTGCTCGTACATCGTACATTTAATTGTGCAACCACATTAGAAGGTAATTGCCAAACGGAATTTCGAGTTCGATTGAAAAGCTTTGGACCAATTGAATTAATTGCTTGGAAAAGGCAACAGCAGAATGTTATTAAGGAAACAAATTGTCAATACCAATCTGAAAATAATTTATAAATCTGCATTTAAGTATGTGTTTAATTAAATACAGTTTATCCAATTCAAGTATCCAATTTACATTATTCTGTTATAGTTTGCGGAGCTGAAGCAGAGAATCGTGACTGGTATCTATTCTATGGTATTGCAACTGCTCTTATTTCAGACGGGTAATGTATTATTTACAGAGCAAGAAGAACAACAACAAACAGTTGGCAGTAAATGAATTATCCTGGACAGATTCAGGCAAAATGGAGAAGTGTCCATCAATACACAACAGAACTCTAAAGTCTAAACCAGTTTAGCTACACTGTAAAACTAGATAGCTTAAGTTAAGACACTTTAAGAACCTAAAAACTGATTTCATCTAGTAGTTGTTTGAGTGAGCCTAAAAATTAAGGTGACTATTTTTGAATCACTGCAGAGTTCTAAACATAAGACAAAGAATTGATCGAACTGCGAATAGACAGAAAACAGCTAAAATACATACATCTACGGAATTTTAGCAGTTTTTTTCAGTCTATTGATTAGCATTAATTTCGTACTCATAAATAGTCACCTTGATTTGTAGGCTCACCCAAACAACTACTAAATAGAATCAGTTTTTAGGTTCTTAAAGTGTCTTAACTTATTAAGCTATTATAAAGTGTCTAAAACAAAATTTAGGCATCTAGATTTGCAGTGTATAGCTACGAGACAAAGTCGTTTCACAAACAAACAATAGGTGACTTATCCTCTTGAAATGCCTTATAGAAGGTGGAAGTGACGTAAATTAGGTCAACAGCCAATGGGAGTTTATTGCAAGCTGGCGTAGACAGACTTTAGTTCTACAATTGATTTGTACTGTACATGTACACAATAGGTGGGTTCAATTTCTAAAAGGAGGAAGTGAATATTAAATGCAGACAAAACGGCTGCCAATTTAACGCTTAGTCCAAGGAACAAAGAGTGCATGAAGTCATTACCAGAAGAGAAAATGTAAAATGAACTCCATAGATGCCTTATAAAGCCATGACGAAGTTATCGCCACTTCGCCTTTTAAAAAGCATTAACGGAAGATAAGTCACTTATCCTTCAGGCGTTGAACGCAGCAAATTACATTCGCCGTATAACGAAGTCCAATTCTTCTATTGAATCAGCTTAAAGCAAAAAGTGACAAAAAATCACTGAATTTTGTCCCACAGGCTTAAACTCCCATTGAACGAAATGTTTTCGGATAATCAATTTTTGCTAATTCGCTGTAACAAAGTTAAGATAGGATAATAATAGTAATAATATTTACGTTGATTGGTTGATAACTTGTCATTTTGAATTTGGTTATGCCTTTTGATTCGAGCGTATGTATCCGATTTAACCTGAAAAAGATTGAAACAGATCAAGTTATAAACTACACCGATTCGGATTCCGTTCGTACAATAAGTGAATCAACAAAGGTTATTTAAAAACTTGCGCATAAGTGGTACACAATGTACAAATGATGTTATGATAGTGTAACGATGCTACCGAGATTTCTCGTGTGGATGCACCTAAGAGAAAATGGCAGTCTGGGAAAAATTAAGTCAAAGCAGATGTGCCATTAAGGGTCGACAGGGAGTTTTCCTTAAGCAGGAAGCGATGGATTTTGTGCGTGTATCCAAATTTCTCATGCACAATTAAGTTTTAAGAGGGATTTAGTAAGGGGCTGTTGAATTTTGAGAGCTTTTCAAGCTAACAGTCCACATCCACTTAACGTCGGATGATGTTAGTTGGCGTTGCAGTTTTTGCGAGTGAAATTCCCTTGCCGGTTACCGGAGTAAATACATCTTAATTTTAGGGTTCGTCTTCATTGCAACACAAATCCAAATCAGTTGTAGATGCAAATTTATCCCATAATCCAATTTTTGCTCAGTAAATCTCACTCAAAATAGCTTTCTGTTTCTTGTCTCGGTCTATTCTATTGGATTAATTGGATTTAATTGGATTAATTTGGGGAAGAAAATTTGAACACACTGTTATCATCACCAGGATTGAATGTAAATCAATGCTAATAGTTATGACATTAGAGTTTGCATTGACAGGGCCCTGTTTCATAAAAAAGGAATTAAAAAATTAAATTCGCTTTAAAGGGTTTACGACATCAGATTTTTATTTTTTATTTGTCTATTGGATCAAGCATGTTTTAAAACCCTTTAATGATTTTTCTGAGATTTTTTGAAAAATATTTTCGAGTTTAAAACTAATAGAGACTTTGCGATTTCTCGTAAGAAAAATTACGAAATTAAAAAGAAACAAAATATTTTTAATTATTTCGTTTTTTTAATTTCGTAATTAGAATTTCGTATTACAGATTGCCATAAAAATTTACTATTTGTAAAATACAAAAAATTTAAGAAAAAATCAAAATGCCAAGAGAACAAATCAAGTCATTTTAAAATCGCAAAATACTAAGAAAAAAGATGGTACTGTTTGTCAGACGGTAAAAGAACGAATAGATTGGGTCAACATCATCATCGCTTCGTTCGTTCAACGTACCAACTGCCTCGCCGGCAGTCGGTATACGGTGATCGAACCAAGCGAACGAAGAGAACGAAGCGAACGAACGAATGAAGCTGACTAAAATGATTAAAAAAACATACATTTTTCATGCAAAAACCCAGGAACCGATGAGAAGGAACTTCTCATCGGTTTAATCCTCAAAAACGATCCGTTAACTTGGGCTGTTAGATCCGAGGTTAGATCGAGTCAAAATGGCGGAACAGAACAAACGAAGCAGGCGGAAAGGCGCATGCGCAACACATTTTTATTACGAAAAAATAATACGAAATCACAGAATATAGCCCACGAAATAGTTCTTTCATTTCGTTACGAAATTGGAATTAAACAAAAATTAATACGAAATCATATTATAATTTTGTAATTTTTTATGATTTCGTATTTTTTTTTTCGTACGAAAAATCGCAAAGTCTCTAATGTGAAAACGAGCAGACAAGAAAATATAAAAAATGAGAGATAAAAGCGAGACCAAATCGAGAATGCATTTAACATGGGGAATACGAACGTCTTGCCAATAGTGGCCAACAATGTCCCTCACAAAGCTTAAATGAGATGTTTTGGATACAAAATGATTTTTTTATTCGTGCATGTTCTAGAAACTTTAAAAATTAGATTTTAAGAGATGGCGAAAATTATTCAGTAATCAAATTTTTGATGTCGTAAACCCTTTAAGAGTGTTTGTAATGAAGGCAAGCGAGAAAGCCAAATCAGACACACATTTTTTACAAAAAAAATGTATTATTGATGCAAGATTTTTATAAATAATAAAGTATCCCCATTTTTGTTTGTAATGTTCATTTTTGCTCCTTTTGAGAAGTGCTGCTCTAAGTGGCTATCCATAACCTATATCTAAAGCCGGCCCTGGGGAACTATCACTGTTGGAAATTGGCATGCTCAACACTAGCAGAATGCATTTTTGCCTATTCATACTTATTGTCTACTAAAATTACTTAAAAATTCCACCATAAACTCTTAATAATGCATCTGCTACCCCTCACAATCCTTATCACCAAGTCTTGCAAGAAAACCTTTAAATTAAATGTCATCAAATATTCTGTTCTATTAGCAATATTGAATATTCAAGATATTCTCAACTTTACGACAAAGAAACAATTACTGTATTTTTTCACCTTAAAAATAACTGCTGTAACCGGAAGTACATAAACATTCTCTGAAGTAAGCCAGTTTAATATTTTTCTATGTGCTAGCAGTGGCTGAGCCAGAAATGTTCGGTTGGGGGTGCACAACCACAAAGCAAAAGTGGTCACATGGTTTCAGAAACGTCTGTGCGTTTTGAAAACGGAAGTCGGCAACTACGAAGATCTGGACTACAGCTCGAATGTTCCCACTTCGTGCACTAAACAGGCCTGGTTATACTCAATTTGTGCATGAAGCTCCCAATGGTTAATGACTTATGCATTGTACTGATAGTATATATTGTGAGATCTTATTTTAATTCTTATTCAAATCATTGCTTTGTGGTACAAAAATGTGCATTTCATTGTTAACAAACGAAAACACTTGTAAAATATTTTAAAAAATTATTTACATCTGGGTTTTTGTATTGTTGTGCACATTTTTTGGTTACGAAACAATGATTTTTTGACTCAGCTCGACTAAAATTAAAATATTTGCTTTCAGTACAATGCAAAAAAGTTCATCACTTTTTAGTTTCGTGTACGAATTGTTGAATAGAGTTGAGTGCATTATGCAATCAATTCAAAAGTATGGTAAATTTCTATTCACCCAATTCCGATGTCAAAATTTGCAAACTGTTAATTTTGGGGTTGCATCGGCCCTCCCTGAGCACCCCCTTGGCTCCACCATATTGTTTCATATTTTTTGATTTCGGTTTCAGCGAAATTGATTTATCCTTCGATCTAACTAAAATTCAAAATGGCGTCAACTCGAATTGAAATTTCAAATCTTTTTTGTCATTGCACACACATGACGCATGAGGATTTGAAAATGGAATTTAAACATGTGTTGTGTGTTGGTTGAGGTTTATTGAATTATTCGCTGGGAACTGCAACTGGTCGTAAGTCGTTGGAGCAAGTCTCTAAGGAGCAAGAGCAATGCATACCAAACATTCCTAAGCCACAGGGGGAACTGTATAGATTTGATGGTTGGGTAGGTTTGAGTAATAACCCGAAATGCAGTCAAAGGAAATGGTAAATGGCAAGTGAAGTTTGCTAATCAGGCGTTAAGTAATACGCGAATGCCTGAAATGTTGCTCGAGGTTAGGTTGAGGTTTGCCGTGTCGGCAAAGAATTTTGCTCGTTGCATGCAAATAACGAGGAAGAGGTTCCCGATTAAGACGCTGGGGTTAGTCAAATTGGAGAGTGGTATTTAAATAAGTAATTAGCTCAAGTAATAATGGATGCATTTGCTCCTACTCACAAATATTAAACTCCATTTCGCTCGTTGCTGATGCAGGTGCAGTTTTAAGCTGACTTAGTTTCAGAATCACCTAATTGAATCAAGTAGACAGCGAGACGAGGATTTGAAAAGTTCTAATTTAATGAATCTTTTTTTTTACTTTTCAATCTATTTTCTACTGTAATCTGGAATGATTATTATATCATATGTCGTGTTTGTGGTTTGTGGGTCTAATAAGAAAAATATTTCATGTTAGCGACTTTGAGAATTTTTTTTTGTATACTTTTGATAATTTTAAGTTAAAAGTTTTATAGACAATTCTAGAAGTTATAAGTCGTAAACACTCGAAAGCGAAATTCCAAAGTCCTTGTTGTCGTTTCGAATATGTGACTGGTCATACCGGGAAATCAGTCGAAATTATGGCCAGTGTATACAAAAAGAGAAAAATGTAGTTAGAGTAATTTAAATTTAATCTAAAAGTACTAAAATGTACTAAAAGTACTAAAATCTTATACATGTTTAGTGCTAGTTATTTGTAAATGCAATATTACTCATATGACGTCATTACCCAAATGATACACAATTGGCAGAAAATTTTTCCTTAATCGTTCTTCCGAGTCCTTGTGCTAGTCCGAGTCACACATCCATCATACCGAGTCCTCATGCGTCATTGTTAGGTTAGGTTAGGTTAGGTCGCAGACGTTCGGATTAGTTTTTAGTTTACAGGGAACACTGATCAGTTAGGTTAGGTTAAGTCAGATTTAAAGGAACTTTAAGATGCATTTTGGTATGCTTTCGATGGGTTGGTGGTTAGGACGTTCGACTTCAAGAACCACGGTCTCAGGTTCGATTCTCCATATTTCTTCAATTTTTATTTTTTTAAGGTTATGTTGAGGGTGCTTGAAAACAGAAGTCCACGCACATAAGCATTAGACTCTTATGACGTATAAGGGCTTGGGAGAACGGTTAAGGAAAAAATTTCTGCACCCAGGCAAAAGGCAAGAGTTTTCCGACGCTCCAAGTAGTAAGGCTGTAGAAACAGTCCCAGGGTGTCATTTTTGTGGAGCTACACAGTAACTTTTTTTTAAAAAAAGGGCATTTTACTCCAATTTTGGTGTTTGGAAGCATATTAGTACTTAAAGGAGTAAATGAAACAAAACTACTACAAGAGAGAAAAAAATTTACTTCAACAAGTGGCTATTTAACACCATCAGTTAGTTTGACATTGCTTTACTTTAAGTCAGAGTGTAACTATTCTATTTTTGAGTATTCCTACTCCATCAACTAAGAGAGTAAATAAGTTGGAGTGTACCTATTCTCCGTAGGTATATTTCTTCTCCATCAAATCAAAGAGTACACAACTAGGAGTATAACCATTCCAGGTGTGAGTATTCGTAAGTGGGAATATACTATTTTTATTTTTGATTGACATCGCTTACCACTTGATATCAAGTAGTGAATGAGGTTGAGAAGTGGTGAATATATAACATTCAGTCTTAGATTCTGTTGGAGTTCTAGGTAGCTTAATGGTAGAGCACCCAATTGGCAATTGGGGGATCTTGTTTCAAGTCCCGGCACGGGCTCCAATGGAGTCTGGGCTGTTTGTTTTTCACCAAGTATGGCTGTTATGAGGACATTATAGTCATTGATTTTCCAATCTTATTTCAATGTGTTTTCGTGTTGTTTTCTTGATAATAAATACGTTTACAAAGAATAGAACTATTCTTTTTTCAGCTTCTGTTACACCTTAAATATATAATTTTAGTCTTTGTTCTGATGGAGTAATTGTATTTCTTTCACCATTGTTTCACTATTGCTCCTCAGACGTGTACTCAAATCACTAGATTGACAAGAGTAAAAATAGTATTTTGGATTTATACTCTAAATGGGTGTATCAACACAATACTCCTTTTGGAAGACAAAAAATGCACCATTTCTATTTGAAGTATTATTACTTCAAAAATGGAGTCAGCCATGAGACAAGCGTCATACTCCACAATTGGAGTAAAATGCCCCCTTTTTTCTACGAGTGTAATGGAAATATCACTAGTTACTTATTTTTATGGTCATGTGGTCAGTCTACAGTGTAATCAAGGTTTTATTACCTTATTATTTGTAGTAGAAGAGAGAATGCCTAAATACTGATTTCTTTAGTTTTACGTTACATTATTTTTAACATGCTTATAAGGGAAAAGTAACTGTCACAAACTCTAGTGAGATCAAAGAAGAATTATTTTTATAATGTGATTAGATTTATGAGTTACCAAGCAAGTTAGACCTAGCGATCGGAGATTATGGTAAACCACTTGCATTTAATCCGGTATTTTTAGTTAAAATAATCTTTCCATTTGGAGTGATTAGGAGTAAATGTAATTCATATTCAGACTGTATATTAAGCCGATTTACTCAGAATTTCCAGTCTTAAGTTTCGCTATACGAAATCCCATCCAATCAGTTATGTGACTGGCTAGACGAGTAAAATTGAATATTTATTGACAAAATCACTTAGGCTTACTCTAAAAGTCAGACCCCATAAAATTAACGTGGAAAATCATGTTTAAAATGATGGTTTCACATTCTTATCAGATTTTTCAGATTACAATTTGCATGTTTTGGAGAAAATAAATTCAAATTAACTAATCTTACTTTTGACAGTCATGAATAAATTAAAACTCACAAATCAACGTCATTCGTTTACAAAATATCGTATTAATTCTAACATTTCATGACCCCAGCTGGTAATTTAAGACCAGTGGGGGTTGACTCAAGCGGCAATTAAAGACCCGGCGACAATTGGGGGATAGGCGCTTATTTGAGAAAAAGTTGAATTTTCTTTAGTTTTATTCCCCACGTGTACAGGGGCCTCTTTAAGTCGCGGCAGATTCGGAATTTGATCAATACTTAGCAGATAATGTTTATTCGCTTACCGAGCCTCCATAGTGGTTTGTTTGCCTGTATCGGTCACACGAATCTTGACGGGTGAAAAGACGCAGAGGAACCTCTTGGGAGTCTTGGCCATCCACCACACGACAGTCTTCCAGACTAAAAGTGGCATATGGGCAAATGTCATCGGGAAATCCTATAGAGGGAAATAGAAATAATAGAAATAAAAAAGGAGAGGGGGAAAGAAAGAAATAATGTAATTACGGCTGATGTTAATTGTATCAAGTTTTTGACTTTTTAAAGAGATAGTGTAGAAAGAGAGGAAAATTAAGTCGACTGATACTTAACAAGAATGTAATTTGTGTGATCATTTTGGACGGAGATGTGTGTTTACATTGGAGATAAGGGTCTCGCAGTGAAGTTTGAACTGTGTTTGTAGGAAGGATTCTATTTTCTAATTACTGATCTTATCCAAGAGGAATAAGTGAACTTTTTCTGTCTTTCGGCTAAATTGCAATACCGGAGTTGAATTAAGGAGTTAGGCTTAAGGTTTTTATGTTTTTATCTTTTCCCTTTGCAATTATGATATTCAAACATTTTGATATCTCAAAGTGAAATTACTATTTTTAGAAAATTGTTTAATTTGAGGGAATTTGGTTTTTATCTTTGTTGGAAGTGATGGATTTAAAATAATTGGGTTTTTGGTCCAGAAAAGTTGTGTTTTGTGATAAACTTGTAGAAAATTAATTATTTACAGTGTGATTACATGTATATATGGAGTTTTACTGTGAAATTATAAGTAAAAAATTAATTTTAAAATTTTTTTTAGTTTGTACGCAATTTGTGTTTTATCTCTGCCGGGGTTGATGCACCTTGAGCGGCAGAGATGAAGACAATTCTCGTACAATCTCAAAAAATTCTTTTTAGTTGCCGTTAAGTGTTGTTTAGTGAGAAATAAAAATAAAATTTTACAAAATTAATGATTTATCATGAAATTACAATTTCTTTTTTAACGTTAACATTTTCTTGACGTAAATTTTATCTAATATCAAAAAAAAAAAAAAAAAAAAAAAAAAATCTTTTCATTTGCGGTTTTTAATCAAAAATAATATTTTTAGTTGAAATGAAAACGATGATTGAAATACATTTTTCAATTTTTTTCTCCATCCCCAACGAAAAAAAAAAATTTAACAAAAAAAAACCTTTTTACACTTTCTTTTCACTAATATCATCACATTCGGCACTTCAATACAATCCAGATCCATTTCACCGTTGAGCATTTAAAACGTGTCTCCAATTTTTTTTTTTCTTTTCTTTCCCTTTCTTTTTTTGTCCCGATTTTAAAACTCATTCTCAGGACAACCATAAAATTCTCATTTTTTCTTCATTTTTGTCTTCTAGTAGTTTCTTCTGTTCCCTTCTTGCCAGTAGGAGGCGTAATCTTGGTAATTCCGTCCGCTGCGCCCCCCTAAGGGCTGGATATAGGAGTGGTTGTATCCTAAAGGAGAAAGACCCACGAGTCGGAATAGGAAATAAAAAAAAACAAAAAATAACATACAAAAACAAACTAAAAAGATATAACGGAACGAATTTACAAGGAGTACGACACAGCTCAAAATGGTTATACGTGTTGAATAAGGAATAAGGAGTAGAATAGCAAAGCAAAATGTGTGAGGATGAGAATTAATTTGTGATTAAAAGAGGGAGGAGTTTGTGTGAAAACGTGTTTGCACTGCCAAATGACGCCATTTTTTTCGATCGATTTTAATTGTCAGCTTACCTGCACGATCTGAGGAAAGCGAATTAAATTAGATTGAAAATGTCAGTTTGCATCATCATTTGGCAGTCGATGCTTTTAACTTTACTTGCAAGAAGTTAATCAAGGTGTGCGTCACTTTCATGCACATTTTTTATATTTACATATTTTTTTTAACTTAAAAAGTTTTTTTAAAGGACAAATGCAGTAATTTCTAGAAATATCGCAATGAAAAATTCATTTTTCTTTGAAAAATTTAAGTATCTGATTGGTCGGATGACTGAAAAACCTCATGCAATGGTAAAAATGCAAGTAAAACGCGTTTACATGCCTAAAATATCATTTATAAGAATTAAATTTATCTGACCGCGATGTACAGGTCAAATTGCATGACCTATTTTGAAGTTTGTTTATGTCAATTTTTATTTTCAAAATAAAAATGATGAAATAATCGGGGGAGAGAGCTGAAATTGTTGCTCGGCTACAGTCTCTACTTTTGGAATAATAAATGAAAACAAGTGTTCTTTGAAAAATTAATTAATGTCGTGCTCTGCTGTAGCACAACTAATTGGACAGTATCCTGGTGGTAAAAAATTGTTGCCTACTACAAGTCATGTCCCCAAGGCTGTCAATGTCAAAAAATAGGTTTTTCAAGTTTGGCAAGTGGAGTGAATGGTCATCAAATCCAATATGTTTAAGAATCAACAGGGTGTTGTCACAATAAATATTTGCCCACTTGAGTAAATAGAAGATTATATCATAGTTTTATCGCAAAACATAATAAATTTGTCCAGTCACTCTGAAGGAGAAGAATGGCAATACTCATGTCAATATATGTAAATAAAATAGTGCGAACTGATAATTTCTCTAAAGGAAGTTATCACTTACTCTAGTTACATGAACACGCTTTTCTGGAAAATGACGTCATCATTTCTTAAGTGGAAAAGTAAAAAATGGAGTATTGGTATTCACTCTAGTTTCCACTTTTCCACTTGATAAATGATGACGTCATTTTCCAGAAAAGCGTATTCTTGTAAACATGGTAATTGACAAATAATTTGTCATTTATTGGCACCCAATAAGGCGATTATTATACATTTGGATTTGGACAGGATTACATGTTTACAGATCATCATTTTCCGCAAAATGACGTCATCATTAGTTGAAATGGAAAATTAGAAATGGAACTAACCTCCATTTTTCACTTTCCTACTCTATTTTTCACTTTTTTTTATTTTTTCACTCCATTTTTCACTTTTTCACTCCATTTTTCACTTTTTCACTCTATTTTTCATTTTTTTATTCCATTTTTCACTCCATTTTTCATTTTTTTATTCCATTTTTCACTCCATTTTTCACTTTTTACTCCACTTAACACTAAATTGTCCACTCCATTTTTCACTTTTTCACTCCATTTTTCACTTTTTTACTCCATTTTTCACTTTTCACTCTATTTTTCATTTTTTTATTCCATTTTTCACTCCATTTTTCACTTTTCCCAGTCCATTTTTCACTTTTTACTCCACCTAACACTTAATTGTCCACTCCATTTTTCATTTTTGCACTTTTTTCACTTTTCCCGTTCAATAAACGATTACGTCATTTTGCAGAAAAGTGTGATCATGTAAACTTACTAACTGATTCACAAGAAATAGCGGACGTAAAGTCTTTAGTGAGTCCCAGTGAGAAAGCGAAATGCACATTCATTCGCTGCGACAATCATTTCAGCAATTTCCCTGGCAAAGTGACCCACTTGAGACACTATACGCAATGGATTCAAGATCAGGAACATTACTCGACATTAATGATTAGAAAAAATTTAACACCTCTATCGTGCTCTTTAAAACGCACGAAAAGTCCTAAACTCCCAAGTCAACTAAATCAGTCGTAGCACTCAATGACCTAAATAAGACGTCAAGTTCATTCATAGAATTCTGTATAACCCGAGGTATAACCACTGCATATGTCCTTTAAGAATTTAGATAAACTTTTCTTACCTTGGACATTATCAGTGCTCCTAGTGGGAGTGTGCACAGGATGGAATCTTCTTGTGAGAGAGGGGTCATAATTCAGTTCCACTGCATTTCCTTGGGTCATGATCTCCTTGTCTGGAAGAAATATTTTCCTCTCGTTGTCTAGGTTCTGCTGTTTGCCTTCTTGGCCATTATAGTTTTCTACATTTATAACACAAAAAATAAGAAGTTTATTCAGTTTGTTACTGTAGGATTTGTGTGCTTGAGGGAATTTGAATGATAGATATAGCAAAACAGAGTTTTGCTTTGGGAATTGATAAAAAGGGGCGTTATGGATGATGAGCTGTGAGGAGATACGAGAGAGAGCCACTTTCCCTTCTCTCTATATATTGCCATTTATTTGTATGTATAAGGAGGGAAGCGATTTAATGCATGTTATAAATCAAAAAGCCCCATTACCATGTGTAAATTCCGATCAAATGTCGGTTATGTATTTTTAATGAGATGTTTGTCAATTGCAAGTGAAGGGGGGATTTTGCGCAGCAGCAATCCGCATGGAATTTTGATTCGAAACGATTAATTTTGGTCTTGTATGAAAATCCGAAGAGGGAAAAAGGGAAGTTTTGGATTTACATTTTAATACACTATCAATAGATTTTAGCACAGGGTCATTGCTTTATGTATGGAACGTGTATACTGCATATACTTTGAAAGTCCTATATTTCTATGTGAAATGTATTTTTTTGCACAAACTTGAAGTTCGATACACAAAATGCACAAAATGCATTTTTTATTGTTAGGTCAAAAATGCATTATTATTTTTAGGTCTAAAATCTCCTTTTTAGACATTTTTAGTTGCTGCTTTATATGATAGAGATCAGCCTAATGCATTTGACTTTGTAACATATTGCGATCTGAAACGTAGGTAAATATATGTATGAAATTAAAATGTGAATATTTTAAATTTTATTAATTAGTATAATAGCACATCCCCTTTAATTCATTATTACCTTCATTTCCATGCATTATAATTATAATGAATTCCATTTAAAACCAATTAATAAGGCAATATATTGATCCTTACTATAGTATCAAGATGTTTGAACAATATTTATTTTTTTCTTGGTATCCTAAGAAAAAAATTTGCACGAATTGAACCAAATTTGTGGAAATTTATAGAAATTTTAATATTTCTTATATTTCTTATGAGATGTTGTTTTATTTTCACTGCTGTGTGACATAAAGTGAAGAATTTGGGTGCAATATAAGGTTTATGAGGGATTTTACATAATTTTTCAGCTGGGCTGTTTTTACCTCTGTGGTGGAAGTCTCGTTTCATTTTCTTGCGTCGGAGCAATATCCAGACCATCACTATGGCAACGAGAAGAATGAAGATGGAGGCCACGATTGGAATGACAATGTCTAAGTCCGTGTAAAACGTGCGCATTACATCGCGGGCTCTCGTGGGCAAACCGGCCATTACTACACCTGAAAATTAAGGCAGATGCAATTAAACGGTATTCAGGTTGAAGCTGAGCCGTTATTTCAAATATTCAACTAAGCAATAACTAAATTAGAGGACGGAAATCAGCATCGGCAAAAATTAATGATAGCGAAAATTTGTGTTGTGTTGGTTAGTAACTTAAATTGAGATATACTGTAGTGGTAATTACCTAAACCTTGCTATAATTACACTCATAGAAAAAATGTTTCCATTTTACTCCATTTTGTCCCGTGGCCAACTCTCAGATTTAAAAGAGTAATAATACTTCAAATTCAGAGTTTTGATATTCCATTTCAGAGTTTTAATATTCCATTTCAAAGTAATGTTACTTCAAAAATGTAGTTTTTCACACACCAAACTCTTATTTTGGAGTATCATTACTCTGATTATGGAGTCGGCCACAGGACAATGCTTACCTCCAGAAATGGAGTTAAATGGCGACTTTTTTTCTATGAGTGTAGTAAGAAATCACAATATTAAGAAAAGTGAAACTTAGAAATCACAAAATTAAAAAAGTGAAACTCAGAAATCACAAAATTAAAAAAGTGAAACTCAGAAATCACAAAATTAAGAAAAGTGAAACTCGGAAATCACAAAATTAAAAAAGTGAAACTCAGAAATCACAAAATTAAACTGAAATGTTGAAACTTAGAAATCACAAAGTAAGAAAACTGAAAGTTAGAAATCACAAAAGTAAGAAAAGTGAAACTTAAGAAATCACAAACTAAGAAAAGTGAAACTTAAGAAATCACAAACTAAGAAAAGTGAAACTTAAGAAATCACAAACTAAGAAAAGTGAAAGTTAGAAATCACAAAAGTAAGAAAAGTGGAACTTAAGAAATCACAAAATTAAGAATTAGGAAGTGATAAATTTCCAACAGCTAAAGTGAAAAATAACTAGCAAAAGTGAATATTACTGATCGAAATATTTGATGCACTTGTAGCATCATTAACTTTATCTGACACATGTCTATACTTGTAACTCTCAGTAGAAGAATGTGCCATGCATCCCTCACTTTCGGACATTACCCATAATTAAATAGTGTCAGTGGTCCGTGGAATTTTTGCCCCTATTTAATTTTAATGTCGCCTTTCATCAATCATCCGCACTCGACTGCGTCTAACCTAACCTTTTGCATGAATAATGTCTGCAATAAATAAGGTTTCATCGACGTGTTTATCGATGAATTATGAGTTTTCGTGTTTTTCCTCGTCTTTGAACGTTCGTGACTTGGGTTTTATAATGCTTCACAAATACATTAAATGATATTTGCTGACTACATTTCGGCTTATTGACGACATTGATCTAAGATATTGGTTTTTTATTTCTTACTTTAACTCCCATTTTCATATGTGATAAGAAATTTTCAGATTTTAAACTTTTGAAATGGAATTACGTTCGAAATGTCAACAAATCTCCTGAGAATATTGAGATGAAAAGAAAAAAACAATTTCAACAAACATAATCACCAAAAGCGATTCTTAAAAAAATAAAAATAACTATCATTTAAAAGTCAAATTTTGGTGTTGGTTTAATGAAATTATTTTGTTGATATTGAATTTTAGTTTGAAGAGGTGTCACTAGAGGTCCGTAGGAGGCAGCATCTACACCACTGAATTGTAGACCTTTGAAAGACATGGTACCCCACAAATTCTCAGGGCCAGGGGCTCTCCTGTCTTTAAATAAATATAACTATGTCACTTTTGCAAATTACAATTGTTAGTTTGGTACTCACAACTCAGACATGAATCCTTCTATTCGTTAAACTTGATCTTTGACAGAGTGAAAATAAAAGCAATGCCAAGCACTCTTACAGAATTTTATCATGAATGTAACCTGCAGGGGGTCCAGGAGACATCAATGAAAGGAAATTGGTACTTTTAATCGCGTGTAGCTCCTGGCGGTTGCGTTGTTTGCTTACAGGGCCAAGCCATACATGTTTTTTTATATTTGTTGGATAATTGATTTTTGTTTTCACATTCAGGTTGAATTATTCTAGAGATGATTTTATTTGAAAAAGACTTCAATAAACTTTAACTTGTCCACTCTTATATAGTATTGCATTCTACGTCCTTTCAATGTGCACTTCTGGTGCAGCCAGCCCAGCAGGGTTATTTCCTGTTGAGATTAAATGTTGTTGTTTGATTGCTGAACAGTTCTAGTTAGAATTGAAAGAGTGCCTTCGTTCCAAGTTCCATTGTTATCAAGTGAAATGAGAGTAGATGGGCTTTGTAAACTTAACCAGGTGAATGTGAATCAAAGGAATCAACAATTGTCTTTAGTCATCAAATTAAAAGACTTAAAGCGGCTCATTTGTTGACCACAGGTGTAATTAAGCATCATTGTTTTTGATTGATTATGGTAAAGCAGACATCTCTGATTTGTTTATAGATAACATAGGAATAATACCAGTTTAAAAATGAACTAAGAGTCTTGATCCATCCTAAAAGGTTTTTTTGTCTACAGCTTAAAGATAACATGCCACGACCTATTGTATAACTAAAAATCTGGAAAATCTGTATAACTGGAATCTTCCAAAACAATTTTACAAGAAATTTTTAAATCATTTCTAAAACTGCCTCACCGTGGAGACACACCAAGTAAGCCAGCCGGAAGCCGGCCAAAGACCGGGCCACCATCTATAAAAGTTTCAAATATTTGCAGAGTGTGAGAATCATATCAAGCAATAATATTCCAGTTCATGGTGTATTTCCTCAATTATATGTCATCCTTTATTAGACAGTTTGCGATTTCTTGTACGAGACAAAAAATTAACGACAATGTATAATGAAATTTTTCAAAAATTTCGTCAAACTATTAAACAAAGGGACCAGATTTTTAACAATAACAATATCTTGTTTTTTGTCATTCTCGTAATGAAATAAATCTCGTAGAAGAAATCGAAAACTGTCTAATAACGTGATACTGACAGTGACTTTGACATATCGAACATTGACAAATTGACAAATTACACATCGCAGAGCATACAATTTTATGTCGGCACAAATTTATGACATTAAGGGAGCTATACTTACTTCCGTCATTAGTTAAAGTAGCAAAATCCAATAAAGTGAGCGTGGATCCCGCATCGTTATGTGCCATCACTCGTAATGTGTACCAAGTCCCAGGAACAAGGTCTAGTATAGAAAGTTCTCTCTGCTTGGGTTGCACATTATTGGAGACTAGCATCCATTGAGTCGGAGACTTTAAAGAGTATTCCACTACATAGTAGAGTATAGCACAATCTCCATCAGGCCAGTTATCTAATAGAAGTGTGACCGATGTTGAGTTCACTATCAACACATTGGCTCTTTGGGCCACTTTGGGAGCTAGAAGATAAATATTTACATTTTAAAAGTATTTCCTCAATGCTTTTTTAGTGATTAATGTAAAAATACCTGAGCCTTTTGTGGAATTTGTTACTATGGCACTTGGTTCTCCGCTTCCGACTTTATTAAATGCGGTGATATAAAATTGGTAACGACTTCCACAAAATAAGTTGGGCAAAATGAATTTCTTGTCATCAGCATTGATGTCCACTTCTTCCCATTCTCCATAATCTCTTTTGTAGCTCAGTGTATAACCTGCACAGATAGAAAATTCTTATCAATCTACAATGAAATTTGTATTGCTTATACATAAAATAAATCTCAATGTAAACATGCCAATGATTAGCACATTAATATTCAATGGTTGTCGCACATAACGACACATGAGCTGAAGTATTCCACATTCAGTGATTAAAAAAATTGTAAACAAAAATTTGTTTGCAGTTTTGAAGAATTTGTTGTTGTTGTTTCTAATGGTCCATATCCACTACGTAACGCATCCGAAATGTCCAATTTATTGCCACATATACCAAATTCCAGATGAGGTTTATAGCTGGATGGTCAGGTCCAAATATCGATTGACACCATCAACATATCAAACAACATCCCATGAAACAAGCCAATGTTGAATCAACATTTTTTAAGTTGATCGAAAGTTTGAATGTTGTGTTAATAGACAACATCCGTTAGATGTTAAATAAACACTCTGAAACAACAATCAAACAGTGGAAATATCAGTTGTTGATATGCAACATTCGTTTAATGTTCAATCAACATCTTGTTCTGTTTGAATGTTGAAAAAATGTTGATAAAAAAAGACATTCTTATATTGAATCTGATGTTTATAAAAAATATTTTCTGAATGTTGTTTAGGCTTGTTCTTGTTTCGTGGGATAGCAATAAAATGTTCCACCTAGTGGCAAAATATACAAATATTTGCTCACCTTGGATAAAAAGTTTGAAAAATGGCGGTGATTGAGGGGTGACCACTGATCTTAATTAGAGGGACGGGCACACTGTCTTTATAGATTTGTTTTATAAGAATATAGAATTGTTTTATAAGTAAATTTTTTTACTTATAGACAATTCTAGTTATATAAGTTATAAGTAAAGCATAAAAAATGAATTCGCAAAGTGTCTAATACTTAACATGACATAACCTTTTTAGTTTTGCTCAAGTTTTTATGGGTGGTTCCTTCATGCTCATTTGACATTCATTTAGAATAACAACTAATGCAGTGATGAACCATTAAGGAAGACCAATGAATGGTCGAAAGAGGATGACCAGTTGTTGCAGTATACATACTATGGTATATATATATATATATATATATATATATGATAAAACATGAATGGCTCTGCAGTTGCATATTTGCAACATGGAGAAAGATCCCTGGTATCTTTGTTATGCAATTTGAAAAGCAATTTTCTACATAGTTGATTGAATGTTATAAGAAAAAAAATTATTTATTGTTCCGTAAGTTAAAGAAATTTCCAATTTTCTATTTCATTTTCATGCAGGTTTTTTGTTGTGGTGGTGCAAAATTGGATTTTTTTTCTTTATCCTAGCTATTTTATTACCTTTAACTTTGGTACCATCATCATTTTTGTGAATCCATTCTAAACTGATGGTGGACGCTGTAGTGGCCATGATGGATAAAACTGGTGCCACAGGGGGCGCTAGAAGAAAGGAAAAAGAATAAAGAGATATCATATGTTACTTACTCAACACACAGAAAAGAAAACTTGATGATGATAAAGAAAAATGTTTTAAATCATAAATGGGTTGAAAAAAAAAAATATTTTTTTTTTTCTTCCATTTTTCTCTTTAATAGTTGAAAAAGTGTATAATTCATATGGGTTTTCTCTATTTAGTGCAATATTTCATTTCTTCCTATTTCTAAGATGATTCCTGGAGTGTTTATCATCTGATAAAAGGTTCTCGGTTTATGGAGCTTTTTATTATTTCCCACTGACTCATTTCTCAAAGTGTTTACTATCTTTTCGAGAGGAATAATTCCAACTGAGTGGATGATTATACAAGGGAAAACAGAGGGGAATTGAAATAGAGGCCAATAAATCATGATAAACCATTTTTTTTTAACAAAAAAAAAAAGAAAAGTAGAATGTAAAAGTTTAAAAAATATGAGAATATCCATTTAATTCTGTTTTTTTCTTCCCTTTATATCTTGTAATATTATAAAAACCCATGAACTATATATCAATTTTTTTAAAGATGCATCCCATAAAAACAAACAAAAAAACTTTAAAAAAAGAAAATTAAAAAACTTAAAATACATTTCCTGAAGAATAAATGCAAATTGTTTTCTATTTTATAATCAAAAACAAAGACAGAGGTTTTTTGGGGGGTTTATAGCAAACAAGAAAAACAACAAAAACAAGAGAAACGGTATAAACTGAATGCACCTAATGTGTTTTTTACCCATAAAATGACATTTATGCAATAATTTTACGATAACTTTCTGCCGAGGCAGTAGTGATTGTCTCTGTTATCGGTTATTTTATTTCTTGATCATTCTCATAATGTGCTCTACATCAAACATAGTGAAATAAAATAATAAGTTAACTACACTCAGTAGATATAATTTTCTGAAAAATTTTAAAAAGCTTATAATCATGATCCAGACTGATCAATTTGAAAAAATGTTAACTAAATTGTCATTAAGTGCGTTCAATTTGATTTAGAAAAATTAACTTAGTTGACTTAACTGCTAAGTTGACTTAAACTTATTATATGTGACAGTTTTACTCCTTTATGCAAATGACTTGCTTAAGGTAATTAATCTCACTTAAGTTGCGTTCAATATTGCCTGAATAAAATTCTTAAGTGTGTAGTTGACTTAAAGTGACAGGATATGATGTATTTGACGTCATATTCATCTAAAACCTCCTACTTTAGACATCTTTACTTACGTTACCCAATTTGTATCTTAAGTAAAGATGTCTAAAGTAGAAGGTTTTAGATGAATATGGTGTCAAATACATCATATCCTGATTTTATTTATTTATAAGAATTTTATTCAGGCAATATTGAACGCAACTTAACTGAGATTAATTACCTTAAGCAAGTCATTTGCCATAACTATGACGTCCAAAACGTCACATGTAATGAGTTTAAGTCAACTTAACAGTTAAGTCAATTAAGTTAATTTATCTAAATCAAATTGAACGCACCTAATCTTTTTAGAAAGTTTCTGGTATGGAAGTATATAATTTTAGTTTTAATCTTTTGTCACTAGAGGGCAGCACAAGTTGGTTTAAAACAACTCCCATTTTCTGGAGGGAAGGAATGGTAGGTATTCATCGATTTTTACCTTGCACCACAAGGGCGTATTGGATACTGTCGTGGCCATAAATGTTCTCAACAGAACAAGAGAAATTACCAGAGTCACTGCTCCGTACGTTTCGTATAAGCAGACTTCCGTCCGGATATATTTCCACTCTTTCGTTGGTTTCAACGTTCGATTCCCTAGATTAGATTAAAAAGTCACAATTTTAATTCAAGAAGATATAAAGGTTGATTCGCGACCATATCATTATCATTTTACCCATTTTTCCATACTCTCTTTGGAGTTGGAATCCCAACTGTTCTGCAGGAAAGTCGAACATCCTCTCTCCATGATACAATTACTAATTCAGAAAATGCTGCTAATCTGGCTGAAACTAAACGAAAAAATAATTAAAAACAAATTGAAAATCTATACTAAAAATAACTGATTAAACATAGCTGATTTTTAATTAGTTTTATTTTATACAGTTTAGAAAAGTTGACAACGGATGGCGCTGCAGTGCCATATCACTTTATTACTGACATCATCTCAATAATGGCGTTAAGATCAAGTGCAACCAAACTAAACTTGATGTTAATTTCAAGGTAATATCGCATATTTTAAGACAGATGATAAATTCTGATTTTTTTCGTTTATACCTCTAGACTTTGGATGTTCTTTGACAACTTTTGTGCTCTCGCCTTCGCCAATGGCCGTAAACGCAGTCACCCAAAATTCATACTCCTGTTTCTCAAGCAAATTTCGAATTTCCAAGTACGATTGCGATCCAAAAGGCACTATTTGCTTTGTCGGTGGCTAAAAATACATTTTTTAATATTAATTCAATAAGTTATTCATGTAAAATAATATTAAATTACCATTTCTTTGCTATCCAGAGAGCGTACATAGACGAGAAACTTGGTAATGTGTCCGTTAGGTTTAAGCGGTCTTCTCCATGTGACCAAAATTGCATCGGAAGACATCGCCATCGCCTTCAAGTCTCTCGGGGGTCCAGGAACTGGAAGTGAGCGAAGCAGAGAGGTAATTATTGTTCATTATAATTGAGATTTATCTGTTTTCGAAGGAGGGATTATTTTAATTCATGTAAAATGAAGAAACTGCAATAGGGGATGGGTTGGAAATACTTTACCATCTTCTAAAGTGCGGCAGTAGATGGCGTCACTGCGTATTCCATCACCAGCTCTTGTAAATGCGAGAGTTTTGATACTGTAGTTGTGAAACATTTCCAAGCCGTGTAGTTTAGTTTTTAGGGTTGATACTGATGTGGACCGGTATTCAACGTCATCTGGTGTTGAAATAATTGAAATTAAGTTGCATAAATTTAGTTAAGTGATAAATAAGGTACGGTATTTTTCATTGGTACCGAATAAGTCATCCGATGGTTTATAAAAGAGTTTGTATCCTATAATGATTCCATTTTGTGCTGATTTTGGAGGTACTTCCCACCCAACTTGAAGGCTTTGACTTGTTAAAGGTGAGCATTGAACATTTTGTGGTGCTTCACTGGGAGCTAGATGAGAATTTTTAATATTTTATTTTTGCTTTATGATTAAAAAACTATTTTTTTTTTTTTTTTTTCAATAAAAATATTGAGGGTAAAAATAGATTAGATTTTTTTTTCTGATTGAAAATTTAGATGGAATGGTGCTAAATAAAGCCTATGTTAATTGGAATTTTGTTTTTCTATATTTTGGATCAGAAGCAATTAAAAATGCAGGTGAAGAGAAGTGTTGAAGAGCAATTAGAAAATTTCTTAGAAAAATAATCTTTGACTTTAAGATTAATCTCTAATTTTTACATTAACAGACAGAGAAGATGGAAAATTCTAGATCACTATTCTGTAGTAGTTGTTTTACCTTTCTGGGACGTTTGGGTAATGACGTCATAATGACGAAATAAGGCATCATTGCCTAAACTTAATCGTGATTGGCTACATTGGAAGCAGAAACGTTATGTTACTAACAGGCAAACTATGATGATGATGATGATGCTGATGATATGGGAATAGAGAACACAGGGAGGGTGGAATTACGGTGATTCCCCTCTCCTTCCACACACACAGGGTACACAGGTCTCAGTTTAAAATTTTACGAAACTATCAAATGATGTCAGCATTGGAAAAATCATAAGTGTGCAAATGCGTATGTGATTCTACACATGCGCACCAGAAACGTCATAGGCTTCATGTTATGTTATTGTGACTCACTACGCGCATCTCTTGAGGTGTGAGTGTGAGTCGCCCATGTGAGTCACATGCTATTATTACATGAGACCTATGAGGCTTCCGGCGCGCATGTGTGAAATGACATTTTCACATCTATTTTTAATGCATATCCCAATTAAGATTAAAAATTTTAGTGTAATGACATTATGGATATACTTCTAGTTTAATCTTTCATTATTCTATCTACCATAGGCCTTTCGACTGTTCACCAGTCTTCTTCAGTGGTTTATGATGATAATTCTACATTTTATCCTTTATATACTCTACACATTGTTGGGTGAAACGTCTCAAAAACGTTCCTCTAAACACAACAATACCAAAAACGTTTTTACATCATTCTAGATAATTTCAGTATGAACCATGCATCTCATATTTTTTCTTCTAGTTGAGATGTGTCCTAAATTTAGTTTGTTATCTATTTCTTTTTCCAATGATGTGCATTTATCATCACGATTCACTACAGCAGCTATAGAAAAAAACGTAGGGAAACTCCGCTGTTTCTTGCAAGCTGGTGGGGCTGCAAGCAAGTACACTAATAGTAAGGCTGTATTTTTTAGTGTGGGTGCTACGATGTTTCTTTGCTGGGGAAAATAAGTTTGCAATAAAAAGAACAAAGGAAATTTGCGAAAGCTTCTCTACTATTTTTTTTTTACTATTGTATATATGCTACAGTCATGAAAGAACCCTCAGACTTCACCGATATGCTAATGTTTTCACGAGTTAAAACAAGTGTAAAGGTCATTTCCACACACGACTAACGCCATCTTCTACTTGTCAGAATAACTAAAAAATTACATTGTACAAGCTTTGTGGCAAGACGAGAACTATTCCGGGTTCCAAGATCATACGCAAGAGTAGTTAATGAGGTTTGTGATGGAAAACAGAAGTGTTTAACTTGGTTATATTGAGAAACAACAGTTACTCCTGCTATCACACCGGGGCCAGAGAAGGAAAGGTGACCTCTTGCTTATCATAGAACGTCACATTAAAGGTTAAAGTGAATTTATCTTGAAGGCTTTAAGTCTCTCAAGTGTACACAACTAAAGAAAAAGAAAAACAAGGAAAGGGAGAGAAGAAAAAAGTGGAAGTTTGTGTTTTTCTAGAATGGAAATCGATTTGTATGTGTGGTTTCTTTTGCAGTAACATATATACCGGTATGACAACACACACACAAACACATAGAGAAAGACAGATATTAGAATTGGTAAAATGTTAATGAATTTAGATATTCAGTACACGTCTAATTGTGTTTGCACAACTTGATATTTATCATAGGCTTATGCATAGTTAATAAGTGATAAATAGGTTTATAAATTTTGGCCAAATTTAATTCAGAATGAACTCAATTGCGGTTTGCTGTCAAGTCAGCTACCGTTGTTAAAGGGTTTAGGACATCAAAAATTTTATAACTGAATATAATGTTTGCCATTTCTTAAAATGGTCAAAATGATTATTATTTATTTTTTAAAGTTTCCTGAACATGTTTAAAAAATTATTTTGTATCTTGTACAGCTTATTTGAGCTTGGTGAGGGACATTGTTGGCCAGTGCTGGCAGGGCGCTGTTTCGGACTATACATTTGGTATTTCCTGTGTTAAATGCACAGAGTTTAAGTTACAACTGATAATAATCGCACAAATTCTCGCTTTAATCTCTCACTTTTTCATATTGTCGTCTGCTGGTTTTTACAACTTCAACATTGGGTTAAAGGGTTAATATTAAAGGGATATTAAAGGGATAATATTTTTGATGTTGTAACATCAAAAATATTATGACTGAATAATGTTTGCCATTTCTTATTTCTTAAAATGGCTGAAATGATATTTATTTATTTTTTAAAGTTATTATAGAATAAATTTTTTTGAATGAATTTTAAATGAATTTTTTTAAAAAAACTCATTTTGTATCCCAAACAACTCATTTCAGCTTGGTGAGAGACCTTGTTGGCCGCTGCTGGCAGGACACTGTTTCTGACGTCACAGCTAGTATCCTCCGCGGATTAGGCTTTAATTAATTAATTTTTAAATTTAAATTATAAATTAAATATTTAATTTAATAATTTAAATTAAATTTTAATTTAAATTATAAATTAAATATTTAATTTAATAATTTAAATTGAATTCCAATCCGCGGATTGGGGACCCCGCGGATTAGGCATAATTTACATTTTATTTTTTTTCGGGATCTGTGGAATAGGCACCGTCGATTAGGGATCCGCGGAATAGGCACCGTCGATTAGGGATCCGCGGAATAGGCACCACCGATTAGGGATCCGCGGATTAGGAAGCCGGGGATTAGGGATCCGCGGAATAGGTTAGACCCCATTTTCATTTTTTTACATTTTTTTTAGTTTTTAGATTTTATTTAGTGTAGTTTACAGATTTAAAAAAAATGAATTTAATAACAGTAATATTGCAAATTTATTTTATGGGTAGGTAAAGTAAGGTGGGCAGCAGTGACAACATCAATATGTCACTGCAAGTCAAAAAATTCCCTCCCTGAAATTGCTTTTGGCAACGTTCGATGGCTCGAATGAGGCCAAAGCAGCTCTGTCCAAACCTCTGACTCAATTTTTTAAACATTTTTTTTTTTAA
>JH432009.1:145035-170603 GCA_000239455.1 Strigamia maritima | reverse complement strand
GGACAGAGCTGCTTTGGCCGCATTCGAGCCATCGAATGTGGCCAAAAGCAATTTCAGGGAGGGAATTTTTAATCCTTGACCCACACCTGACTTGCAGTGACATGTTGATGATGTCACTGCTGCCCACCTTACTTTACCTACCATAAAATAAATTTGCAATATTACTGTTATTAAATTCATTTTTTTTAAATCTGTAAACAATACTAAATAAAATCTAAAAACTAAAAAAAATGTAAAAAAATGAAATTAACTATCAAAATATAGTCAAAACAATTATTGCTAATTAATTACAAAGTCTGCAGTTGATTGAATTTTATTTTAGATGGATATTATGTCGAAAATGAGTTTCTGTGACTCAATTCACCATGTGTTTTCAATGCAATCGAATGCAATAGTAGTCTGCCGAGCGTTCGCAGCGCTACCGTGGCAGAAAATGATACTAGCGGCCCTTAATGAAGTGAGACCACTATTCCTTCTTACACTATGGCAAAGCTATACTTTTTTAGCAGGAAAGCATAGCTGCTTAGTTAAGGCAGAAAGCATAGCTTGTTAGCAACAATTTATAAGCATTAAAATGATTATAACTGAATAATTTTTTTTAGTAAGAAAATCAGTACTTAAGTCAATAAAAATTTTTTTTACGATAGATAAACGGCCGAGCATTGTTATGTTACAATTTAAACTTTGTTTACGTTAGCTTGCGACAAGCTACCATTGGTTGGACACGTGACAAGCTTTAGAAAACAAATTTAATTGTTGAAATGATGGTTTTTAACAATCAAAAAAGTTTCAAATTATGATGGTGTCACTGGAATGTCTTACTATCTTTTAGGGGAGAGGGGGGACGTTTTCTCTAATCAAAAGCATCAAACTATTTTGTTCGTAATAATGGTCAGCAGGTCACTAGCCAATAACCACACATTAGTTTTTCTATTTAATAATCTTGGAATGTAAATCAAGTATTAATGAAAATTGACATTACTTAGAAAAACATTTACTTTTTTTTGGTATTGTTGCGTGGATACATTAATAAGACCTCCTGGTACTTCGTCTTTAATCATTGGTTCAGGTAAGCTTACAAATGGGGGTTTTAAGTCTATTTTTTTTGCTAAGAAAGCTGATATTAATCTATGTGGATGAAATTGTGCAACGTTAAGCTGCACTGACAATGCAAGGAGAATTTTTCAATCTTATAAGTTTTTTCAAGCATTTCATTGTAAAAGAAAAATATCCTTTTAAGCATACGCAACGAAGCTAAGCGAAATGATTATACCCGAGTAGCGAGAAACAAAAATTGCACAACTTATTTTTTAGATTGCTTTTCTTAGAATTTGATTTGTTAGAGAAATTAAATTGTTTAATGAAAACATTTCAAGATTAAATGCTTGGAATTTTTTTTATTTTTTTTTAAATTTGTTAAACTAACTGAAAATTCCTCTACTTATAGCGTCTAATTTCAAATTAGATGATTGAAAAAAATACATTTTTTACTGATAGATGGACCAATTTTGATTTAAGGGAGTTGCTTTAACTGAATTCGATTTTTTTCAACCAATCCCATAATTCTGCTGAATCCTAAACTGTTCACCCTAAAATTATATGGTTGGAGCACTTATTTAATTGCATCAAGGTGGAAATTAAAAAAGAGCAGTTAATATTTGTTACCATCAACTGTTTTTATGGTT
Organism: Strigamia maritima; assembly: GCA_000239455.1. NCBI lineage: Eukaryota > Metazoa > Arthropoda > Chilopoda > Geophilomorpha > Linotaeniidae > Strigamia > Strigamia maritima. The sequence continues at coordinate 168,918 of JH432009.1, read as the reverse complement.
ATACTAGTACTAGCTGGGTTTCCCAGCTGTTAATATTGGCCTTGTGTGTATAAAGAAGGTTTTTGTTTTTGGCAATATGTTTTTTTCCCCAAATAAGCTGGTAAGTATATCTAAACTCTATCCAACAATTTGTGCACGAAACTTCCATTGGTTAATGGCCTATTCATTGTACTAAAAGTATATATATATTGTGTTATCTTATTTTAATCCTCCAGTCGAGCTGAGTGGAAAAAATTATTTATATTTGGTTTTTTTGTATTGTAGCGCACATTTTTTGGTTACGAAACAATGGTTTTTCGACTCAGCTCGACTATACTCTATTTATTATTTCGTGCGCGAAACTCCCATTAGTTAATGACCCATATTGTACTGAAAGTATATATTGTGGCATCTTATTTTAATCCTCTAGTCGATCCGAGTCAAAAAATCATTGTTTCATAGTCAAAAAATGTGCGCAACAATACAAAAACCCAAATGTAAATAATTTTTTAAAAATATTTTACAAGCATTTTCATTTGTTAACAATGGCATGCACATTTTTGGACTACAAAACAATGATTTTTCGACTCGGCTCAACTAGAGGATTTAAATAAGATGTCACAATATATACTTTCGATACAATATAGGTTATTAACCAATGGGAGTTTCGCGCACGATATGATAAATAGAGTATAGACAATGTATACTTTCACTACAATGCAAAAAAGTTCACTTTTCATTTCGTGCACGAATTGTTGAATAGAGTTTAACAATTGTGAATCTAAGAAAAACTCACGGTAACAGTCGTTTCGATAATCATGTTTCTGCAATAAACATTTTTTTTGTAATGTCACAAATATACCAAACGATTGGCGCTATCTGTGTGCTGAATTAGCAACCCTCGGATGGCTGCGATTGTTGAAAACCACTCTTGACCCTAAGCTCGGATCCCTTCCAAAACCCACCAAGACCTATTCTACATCATATGTGTTGCTCCAATCTGAAAGATGTGATGGCCATAGAGGACTAACATTTTTTGTCAACTACAATATTCACACTTTCTGGCCAGAAAAGAAAATTTTACCTAGAGAGAAGGAAAGTGGAGAAGGAAGTGTCCGTTCACACTTCACAGAAAATTCTGTGATGTAAACGGCAATCAGGACATTGCAGCAGCTTTTCAAAATGACGTCGCAGCATAACAGAAGAAAAAATACAGAAAACCATTGATAATTTAATCTTTTGTAAAATTTATGTGAAGTGTGAATTGGCCTTAAGACAACACAATTCTAACTAAAGCAATATGTTTGGTCACTGAACTTTTGTTTTTTAGAATAAGTGGTTAACGAGATGGTCATGCGGTTGTACTAGGTATTTGGTGGTAATTGTATAACCAGGTACTAATCGGAGCATTTACACTAAGAAAAAGTACCATCTGTTGCATGTCGTTCACAATAAAATATGAAAATTTATGAAAGAAAAGTGCCATTATAGGAAAAGTTTACCAGCATGCTGGGTAAACTCATTTGTCATGCAGTTGAAAGTGGTTTAATACAGGTTGCCTTTGAGTTAAATCGTAAAAATTTGAAGAAATCTGTCTTTAAAATTTCTATAAAAAACTTCAGTATTTTTAGGATTGAAATCTAGTTTGCATTTCTAATGTAATTCGAACCATTTGTTACTCTTTTCAAACTTCTGGCTGCCATATTTGCTTGAATTTTTGAGTGATTTATGAAGCGTCATCACCTGGTGGTAATGTATAGGGAAAAGCAATAACGTTTCGCTTCCTAGCCTTTAAGAAAAGTGACTATTTTCACTGTTGCTGGAACAGTCAATTTTAGAGAATATATATTTTGAATAATCAATTTAACACTTGCAAATCGAAATACACTGTGAATTAATTTTTTTTCTTCAATGTAATGGTGGCGCTTTCTGATAGTAATTCGACCATTTTGCTTGGAGATTTGCTTGGAAAATGGGTAATGAAGTAGAAAAAGATTTATTCTTACCGTCCTCCAGTGTAAATGCGACAACTTCATCAGAGTAAGGTCCACTGCCCATTCGGTTATATGCTTGAACGACGACGCTGTACTTGGTGAATTTCCTCAGATCATTCAGTTGCAGTTCCTCCTTGAAACCCGTTTTCACTTCAACCGTACGGTAATGGTACGGTTCGGAACTCTCGTAAATTTTGTATCCCACATAATATCCGAGTATTTCACCGTTCGAAAGCTCCTTCTTCGGGGGCTGAATGGCACAGGAACGAGACGAATTACACTCAATTCATTTGTGAAAATAAATTGCATTAATTCATTTGTGGGCATAAATTGCATCAATTGATGATAGGACTGCGATTTGGCTCATTTGCATTTTTTTTTTAAAGTGGAGTTTTTTTTTTTTTTTTAAATAATTACTCGTATATTTTTCGTCATTTATAACTCCAGTCTCATGATGGAGTCTGAATACAAACAGAAGCGAATATGACCTTTTATTTTATGAATTATTCAATGGCCTTGTGTATAAATCCTTCTTGGCGCAGCAAAGGATTTAGTTTCTTTGCACTCGTGTTGCCTAGTGACAAATGGATACAACATTATATATTTTTTTTGTTTTAAAGTAAAACTGAATGAAGGTGGGGTTGATGGAGAAAGGAATATTGGATTAAAAAATTTTTTTTTTTTGATATTTAAAAAAAAAGAAAAACACATAAGATAATCAGTTGAATATGAATGTGTGCTAAAAAAGAAAAATTTTGTTACGGGGGAAAAAGTTATATTTGAATTTTAAGCTTAGTTTTTATCATCAGAACTAGAAATATTGACTTCTATCTAAAGAAGTGTTATTTCTGCAGTCAAAACAAAGATGTTGCATTTATAAAAATTTCTTTGGACATATTTTGGCATGTCCTTGATTTAACTGGTTAGAATTGTGGTTGTGACTGTCAAGAGGGACTGTAAGGCAAAATTTTAATTATTAAATGATCCACTTATCGAAAAGGACGAATGACCCAACATATACCCAATATTTAGAATCAAACAAACAAACAAACAAACAAACAAACAAACAAACAAAATCTTGGAAATATGGTATTGCAGAAAAGCTACTTAACAGGAAGTAGGGGGCATGATCGGGATATTACACATACAAATATTCCTTAGAAAATCCTTGTTTTTTAATTTAAAAAAAAAAAAAAAAAAAAGAAAAGAAAAAGAAGAAAACAAGCTAAACTGGCAATGCATTTATTATTTGATTTTGGACTGCATTGTAAATTCGGAAACGAATGTAAAATTATATGCACATATTAAATTCCAACAATTCAATGGATCAATAGAAATAAAAATATTTATGGAGAATTTATTTTTATTTACATTTAACTTCCAGCCAAACATGCATTTTTTTTATTAAGTTTCTGATATGAAAAGTTTGTCTATACGATCGCATCCATTCAAAAAACTTTGTTATAACAAGGTTTTTGCTATAAGCGACTAGTTTAGCATGTAAAACCCACAATTTGGTATTTCCAAACAGTTTGTTATAAAAGATTTTTTGCTGTAAGAAATTTTTTTCTTTAAGAGAGTTTGTTATAACAAAGTTTGAGTTTAAAATGTAAATGAATAAATAACAAGTTGGAACATTGTTTATTTTGCGTCGTATTTCTCAAACTTCACTTCCTCGGAGCGCGAGTTGCAGCCAACATTCCTGCCGCGGGAACTCGTCTACCAAAGGGCGGGACATCTTAACTCACAAGTTAACATTTGCCTGAGCCAAGTCAGCCGTTTAGAAAAAGGAGTTTTTCACTCTTTGACTACAGCGCGCGCAATATTTATCTTACCCTCCAGGTCACTCGAAGAGAAGCGGACACCGTTGGCTTCACATCTATCGCAAGAGGTGGACCTCCAGGGGCTAAAAGAGGAAAAGAAAAAGGAAAAAAAGACTAGAAAGTCGAACAGGAAACATTCAATGATCTATAAAGAGAAGAATGCTTTCTGTGAAAAAAGCAAGTTGTTGAGGATTTCCCTTGAGAGTTGAAGCTAAGAAAATGGATTTTTTTGGGGGCTTTTTTTCCTCCTATTCTTATGGTATTAGTTTTACACAAATGTGGAGGTTGAGTTTTTTTTAACACTAGGGGTATTCATGTTTTCCATTTTGTTGTTTGAATTATAACTTAACATTTTAATAACTTAATTTTACTATTTCAGTCCAATCTCGTAATAAGAAATCTCTTGTCTATGGCATAAAAATTTCTCATTTTCTTTTGAAGAATGGAATTCTATTCACCAAAATTCCAAACCATAATGTCTGGCAATGGAGAAGACACAACTATCACCTAGGGACAAAATTTCAAGTATAATTGTACCCCAGAGAAAAATAAATGCAAAGCATTTGTGGAGCTTGTCATGTTACTCCTGTCCAGTTGGAGGTCATGTGGAGGGCGGATGTCATTATCCGAAATCCTATTTTCTTATAAAATGTTGTGTAGTTGTCATTGGAATGCTTCGCACGTCCAGTTACAAAGGTAGCCGCAAACGATAATTTGACTGGGGGGAGGTCTTTGTCTTTCTAGATTGCACATTGCACGTGCATTGCCCACTGAAACAACATCGCTCATCTGGGTTTGGCAATTTGTGAAGGAATTTTTTCGCATAACTCTAGTGTTTTTATCTTGTTTTCTTCCCCCAACGTCTGTATCTTAATTTTGTTTTTCTCTTTCGTTTAGAATTTTATGAAATAATATATTTATAATTTCATAAAATTCTATACGAAAGAGAAAAACAAAAAAAGAAACAAGGTTTTTTTTTTTTTCAAACCCTATTAACTCTCGGATGATGGAAATTTTAAGCGTGTTTACCTTCTTCGGGGGTTATTGCTTCGACAATCTCCGTTGGCTCGCTTCGACCTAAGTTGTTTTCAGCCATGACGCGGAAATGGTACGTCAAACCGGGGAGAAGATTACCGATGCTGCCTGTGTTGTCATCGCCTAAAGTCGCTGTTTGTGCATCTGTTGTCCACGATTCTATTGAAATATAAAAAAAAATAAAACTCATATCAGGGACATAAATGTGCGTGGCAAATATTACAAAACATCGTCATGATAACAAAAAGAAAAAAATGTAAATATTCAATGATTATCAATTTGTACTGACAAAACAGAAGATAGGTGGTAGACTAAATGGCTTTGCAGAACAGAAAATAATAAAATGTAAGCTGCGATTGGTTCGGTTTGTGTCGGTTTATGTATAAGAATGGAATCCGAACTGAATTTTTAAGCATTGAAGCTGAACTGAACTGAACCAAACTGAAATTCAACTGATTAAACCGAATTTTCAAACTAACATGTAAAATTGCATGATTAGTTTAAACGTAAATTAGTTTAACCCTCAGATGCCTAACATTTTGGGTCAACGCAAAGACCTATTAGTGGTGTCAAATGTCAGGATTTAAATACTGTGGGTTGAAGTGCTTTTTGCTACTACCATGGTTACCGTAGTTTCACCAACTGACACTAGGTGTCATCGATTGTAAAAATCAAGACATTTGGTCAAAAAGTGATCTTTTGAACGGGTCTTGGACAACTGGGTGAAGGTCAATTCGGCGTGGTCAATTCGGCGAAGACAATTCGGCGAAGACAATTTGACGAATAGGTTAATTTGGCGAATTTCTACTGGCCGAAGGTCAATTCGGCGAATGGTCAATTGGGCAAATTTAAAAAAAAAATTTAAAAAATTTTAATTTTTTAAAAACAATAATTGCTATACATATAGCATAGTATGGCATGTCTCATTATTACACAAGAATATCAAATTCTTATGCATTTTCACTCACTATAAGGCCAGAGGCCACAAAATATATGGCAAAATATTTTAATCAATTTTTTAATGTTGTGTTATTGAATGGATGGTTAGTGCCATTGAGGAACAGAAAAATCTAGATATTTCTGCTAATGTCACTCAAAGAAAGTCCAAACATTTAGTAAAAGGTAAAACCAATTAGATAACATTCTGAAAACATTTTGGAACATTCATGAACATTCCAAAAATGTTCAGATAACGTTCTAAAAACATTTTGTGAACATGTCCATTTATTGAAAATTTCTTATATATATATATATATAAAGGTGTGGTTTGTTTGTTAATAAAGTATAGCTGAAGATGTTGCACTAAAGCAACGAAAGGCCTCCTATAATTTATCTGACGTGTCTGTATAATTGTCTTATTTGTTTATATTTATATTCAATCGTAATATCTAAAAGTAATGGTGCGTATTAATCTTAGAAGTTTTTTATTTTAGTGTTGTGTAATATTTTTTTATTGTGAACGGAAGAAGTTTAATTTTAATTATTTTTTAATTTTTGTTATATTTGTTTATTTTGTTTTTCCACATTGAAAAAGCAGCAAAGATAATCGCAGCAAATTATTCGGCGATGTTAGATTCGTTATGGGGTATTGTTAATTTTTTTAATTTTTAATTTTTTAACACTAGTTAAATAATAACATGTTCCGTTCATTTTAGTAAACTTGTTCCGTTCACAATAAAAAAATATTACACAAAAATTGATTAAAATATTTTGCCATATATTTTGTGACCTCTGCCTAATAGTGAGTGAAAATGCAAAAGAATATGATATTTTTGTGTGATAATGAGTCATGCCATACTGGGCTATACGTATAGCAATTATTGTTTTAAAATAATTAAATTTTTTTTTTTAAATTTTTTTTAAATTTGCCCAATTGACCATTCGCCGAATTGACCTTCGGCCAGTAGAAATTTGCCGAATTAACCTATTCGCCGAATTGTCTTTGCCGAATTGACCTCACCAAATTGACCACGCCAAATTGACCTTCGCCCAGTTGTCCGGATCCCCTTTTGTACAGCATGCAAGATGTGTTTAATCATTTATTTATAATAATTGTGTATATTAACTTAATTTTAATTCCAATTAGTGCAATTAATTGCAATTGATATGAAATGTGAACTGAGCATATGCCGACTGCTTTGTTTATTCTCTACTTTGCATATAGGTGGCGTTGTATTTTAAAAGCGCTCTCACTAAAGAGAAAAAATGCAGTGAAACAACAAACGTTTTAAGCTGAGATTTTAAGGGGCTCATATTTTCTCTTTACAATAACTTTTTTTATAAGTCTGAAAATTACCAAATAAATTGAGTATATGTAAAATCACTTTTTGAACAGCTCCAGAAAATTTCAGATTTTTTGAAAAAATTTGTATTCAGAACTATTGTCTGTGTCAATTGTCCCATAAGATAGCCTCCTGAGGGTTAAGCAAAAAATTTGTATCTTAAGTAAAGATGTCTAAAGTTGGAGGTTTTAGATGAATATGACATCAAATACATCATATCCTGCCACTTTAAGTCAACTACACACTTAAGTCAACTAACAAGGAGAGCACATGGATAAAGCACACACAGATTTTAAAAATATTAAATGTGAAGGATTGTTTTGTTATGCTGAATAAGATCTTTTATTCCAAAAACAGCCAACAATGTAAACAATGAGCTTAAAGTTTGCAATATTTTGTGTGTGTATTTATCTAATCTGAGCAATCAGGCCTGGTGTATGAATACTGTAAACAGCAGTTGCTAGGTGACAAAAGTGTAGGCTCCCAGATCCCAGATCCAAGATCCAAGTTGAATTTCAGAAAACTTGACATTCAATGATGTCATTTCTGTTATGACATTCGTGTAATGTCATTTCCTTTATGACATTCAATCAAGTGATGTCATTTCCTTTATGACATTCAATCAAGTGATGTCATTTCCTCTATGACATTTAAAGATGGCGGCACTTCCTTTTAAAGAGTAGCATATGTGTTGTGAGTATAGACAATCATATAAATTTGATTTGAATGTTGTATTTATTCAATTTTTCAGTTTTTCAGATGCAAACATGGCAGTTATAAATGTGTTAAATGTCATTTGAAAACAAAATATCTACAGCAAGAACAATTGCTGAAGAAAGCAGGAGGCTGCTACATTATTTAACAGACTATCAGACATACAGAAGCTGATCATATTATTGCAGATGACAATAAATTAAATAGAATATTGTTAAATCATAAATGTAAACAGAGTTTTGCCCAAACTTTTTAATATATCTATGAAACATTTATTTTAATGCATATGCAATTAACAATAATTTGTTGATGAGGTTGTATATCAAATTGCCATTTAAAATGAATTAAACAGAAAGTTGTTTACAAAAATGTTTTATTTCAAGTTTTAAGGTCATTCAGACAAAACAGAATTTTTAATTAATCATGTTTAACCATCAATCTGCAGCACCAGACAATATTGACAATATTAATAGAAATTGTAAAATTTACTTCTTTGACAGTCTAAATGAAATTTTTTTAGTAACAAGTCCTGCAGATTAATCATGAGTATTAAACTTTAATCAATGGTCTAAAGATTGAGTCTAATTGGTGATGAGTTACAAACTAAAGTTTAATTTGCTTTCTGTTTTTGTCTGACCATTATAACTGCAAAGTTTGCATCTGAAAAATTGAATAAATATAACATTCAAATCAAATTTATATCATTGTCTATACTCCCAACACATATGCTACTCTTTAAAAGGAAGTTCCATCATCTTTGAATGTCATAAAGAAAATGACATCACTTGATTGAATGTCATGAAGAAAATGACATCACTTGATTAAATGTCATGAAGAAAATGACATCACACGAATGTCATAACAGAAATGACATCACACGAATGTCATAACAGAAATGACATCACACGAATATCATAACAGAAATGACATCACACGAATGTCATAACAGAAATGACATCACACGAATGTCATAACAGAAATGACATCACACGAATGTCATAACAGAAATGACATCACACGAATGTCATAACAGAAATGACATCACACGAATGTCATAACAGAAATGACATCAAACGAATGTCACAACAGAAATGACATCATTGAATGTCAAGTTTTCTGAAATTCAACTTGGATCTTGGATCTTGGATCTTGGATCTGGGAGCCTACACTTTTGACACCTAGCAACTGCTGTTTACAGTATTCATACACCAGACCTGATTGCTCAGATTAGATAAATACACACACAAAATAGTACAAACTTTAAGCTCATTCATTGTTTACATTGTTGGCTGTTTTTGGAATAAAATTATTTTAGGATCTTATTCAGCATAACAAAACAATTCTTCACATCTAATATTTTTAAAATCTGTGTGTGCTTTATCCATGTGCTCTCTTTGTAAGTTAACTTCTCTAAATAAAATTGAACTCACTTAATAAAAGACGAAAATTGTTTCAACGATTTTTACTTTTAATTGGTTTCATAAGTGTCGGTTAGCAACCAATCTGAAATAATAGGGTTTCAGTTTTCTAATACTGAAACCGAACGAACAGGTTGGTTTTAAACTGAACTGATGTCATTATTTAAATGAAAAAAGGAATCAGGTAGAACTTATTTGATTACATCAATCTTAAGTGCTGCTATCTTGTTAGTGTGTTGTAAACAACTCGCTACTTATATTCTTTGTTTAATGTTAGTTAACATTTGCAGTGTGTGTTATGTATCTCGTCTGTTCCTCACTGTGAAGGTGTTTAGGTTATCACTCTGTGGCTTTGACTGATTTCAATTCTTAACCCTCAGACGCCTAACATTTTGGGTCAACACAAAGACCTATTAGTGGTGTCAATTGACATGTTTTATATACTCCGAGTTGAAGCGCTTTAGTGCTGTTACCATGGTTACCATGGTTTTACCAACTGACGCTAGGTGTCATCGATTGTAAAAATCAAGACACTCGGTCAAAATGTGATCATTTTAACAGCATGCAAGGTGTTAAATTATTTATTTATAATAAATGTGTATACTAACTTAATTTTAATTCCAATTAGTGCAATTAATTGCAATTGATGTGAAATGTGAACTGAATATGTGCCGACATGTGCTTTGTTTATTCTCTACTTTGCATATAGGTGGCGTTTTTAGTGAAAGCGCTCTCACTAAAGAGAAAAAATGCAGTGAAAACAGCAAACGTTTTAAGCTGAGATTTTAAGGGGCTCATATTTTCTCTTTACAATAACTTTTTTTTATAAGTCTGAAAATTACCAAATAAATTGAGTGTATGTAAAACCACATTTTGAACAGCTCCAGAAAAGTTCAGATTTTTTAAAAAAAAGTTTGAAAAAAATTTGTATTCAGAACTATTGCCTGTGTCGATTGACCCATAGGATAGGCTTCTGAGAAATAAGTTGTAAATAGGTGTTTCCAAAGTATGTTAACTTTAGCTATTTTATGTCCCTAGTGTTTAGAATGTATAAATGTGTTTATTATAACAGTTGCAGTGCTTACAATAATGGATAGATCACATTTCATGCATTGTCATGCCTATCTAGATGTAATGGCAATGCATTTACAGTATTATTTTGCCCAGAGTTGGCAGTAGTAACAGAAGCAATGTGTCTGATCTACTGCCTTGCCTTAGCTTGTCTACTGCCTTGTCAGTCCCATGATCCAGTCATGTGACAACATGTTATATAAGGCTTGACAAAGCTTTTTGCTCTGACTTTGCTTTTGGTTTTTGACTTTGTTTATGTATTTTGTCTTGTCCACTTGCTTTGGCAATATACTCTACATATTAGAGGTAGCCTGAGCTTGCCAATGTAGCCCTAACTGACATAAACCTAATGTGCTTTTTGATTTCACAAGAGTGTTTTTATTTTCACAAATAAGCATTTTTCAAGTTAGCAGGTTTGTGGGGTTCCGATATTTGCTTCGCCATTCAGCGAGTTTTTAAGTTAGAGATCTGAATCAAACACCATTCAATAGCCCTTGCCGAGACAAACAAAATGGCGTGTGTTCCACGTGGCTAGGCCTAACCGCCGCCGAGTTATTAACGGTTTTGCAGTGGGTCGCCATTTTGAAGTTTGCAAGTTTTTCAAGATATTTCATCCCAGTTCCTGAGTCGTGTAGGCATATTTGGACCACGTGTATATATGCAAAAGATGTGGAAGAACACGATGGTGTTAGCGGCATTTTAATCGGACAAAGCGTTTTATCGGCACGAGATAGAAAGTGAATTTCCAGCATTTGACGAAAACATTCCAAAACAGCTTCCACTGTGCAGTCAAGGTTATTCAAGGTCACGAGCAGCACTAGAGGTCAACCTATCTATCTGCCAAAATTAGGAGTCGTATCATTTACATCCAAAAACAAATCTTTCCCACTTCTATATCTTTTACTCCATCCGAGTGTTGATAAATAAATAAATAAACGTGTTTAAAAGTTGTTTGGGACGGTTTAAGCCGGCCCTGTTTGGAACTATCATTAGAACCTAATACGTTCTTTAACGACGCCTATATAGTGCATAATCTGACGTTACAAATAATCTGACATATTATACATTTGACTAAAAAACATTTGATAAACTCTACGTGCATTGGAATGGAATGCCTGATCCGGAAAGCAACTTTTGTCGAACAACAAGATATGTGATGGACGATGGGACTTGTGGGAGCTGTCTTAACTAGAGTTGTTAGATGAGACATAACTAATTAGAATTTATATTAGAAATTGCAGGTGAATTTGGACTAGTTCCAAAGTTTAGCGATGGAGTTGTGCATCGTTATCTGTTGAAATTCCATATCTAAGGATCGAGTTGATTCCTTTGGGTTTTTGGACGAAGAGTGCTCGATAGTTTTGTATGCTTAGTTTGAGCTTGCGGTTTGGGGCTTTTTGTTCTGCCCTGATTACAACATGATACTCAAAGAGAGCATCCATGCTTTCTTAGGGATATAGGACATGTTGACGAATAGGCAAAGAAAAAAAATACATAAAAGGAGGAAAAAAGGAAAAATGAGAGCCTGAGGCTTTTGGCTATGCCACAGAGGTCCATATAATCATGACAGATGACATCTCAAGGGATGGCAAAAATCATCAATCATGCAGGATTTGTTGTAATATATTGTATGAACAATGAATTCAATTTTTCTCTTCTCTAATTTTTTTTTAATGTTTTCTATTGATTTTCTCTTGTTAATGGTTGACTGATTCAATTCTGAAAACAATAAAAGTTTATGAGGGGTTTTAAGAGTGGTACCTTGAAAATAAAGTAAACACACAATAAAATAGTCGGGAATGAGTGCCAAAATTGCGGTTCTTTTGACAGGTGGTTCAGGAATACATGTGGAACTGCCAATGTAAATAGTCTTTAGGACATCTGGTTTTCCAGTAAAGATTTTACTGTTATTATGAAAGAAATTTAAAATGAATGTATATACTGCTTGTACACTCATTTTAAATTTTGATGAATAGTGATGTTATATGCCCTTGTAAGATCACAGTCTTTCCCTCCCTTGTTCCCCCTTACATTCTTCTGACTTTTCACCTCTTTAACCTTTTTTAGGATTAGCAAGCAACATTCCAATTACATTGCAGACACCTAACTGATATAGAATATGGTCACTTTGTCTCTTTCAACTTAAAGTGACTAATCATATAATTTTATTGGGCATTCAATGAATATTTCTTTATTTTGGAATTTTTTATTGAATTTAGTAGCATAATATTTTCGTTACTAGATTACCGTTTATGAAAAATAGCAAACTACTTTTTTACATGACTCCAGAAAGAGCTAAAATAATGCAATAGGTGCGCTCAATTTTAATCAGTATAATCCATTTCTCTTGTTTATGAGATGGCAGAATGACGTTTTTTGCGACATATTCTCTTAAACGAATGAACATAAGCAAAGGCAGAGGGCTTTTTACCGGATTATACGTTTGAAATTGATTTGTTTTACCAGTAAAATACGAAAATGGCGTTACTTTGTTTTCAATCAAAATATATCCAGAAAAGTTATAATAAAAAATTTGGTTTGTATAGTTACAACCACATACTTGAGAATAATTCAGAAGTGAATTTAATTCTAGTTTGTTATTATAGTTACCGGTTAATTTAAGGAATTTTGAAGGCGTTTTGTAAGGGAAAAGGGGTATTGGGTTTTATTGTAGTTTATTATGCAGTCGGCTTTTGCCTTTTGTCTCTCGTTTGCTCTTTACGAGTGTGAGAAAGTGCCTGTTTCATTTTGAAAATGTCCAAAGGAGGCTTACCTAGTGGCCAAGCGAGAAATGATGTTTGCACAAAGTGTACGCGAGAAGAAAAGTCTAGTATAAGGTAGAATTTATAGGCGCGAAATTACGCGCTAACGTAAGCTAGAAGCAGAAATCAAGCCAGGGATTTGCGATGAATGGCATGGATCAGCAGAAATAGAAATTGGGGAGAAATTGAAATGAGCAGAATGCAGCAATATAAATGAGAAAGTATAAAAATATATATATAAAAGTTGAAATAGATTTTGGATGTTTTACAATCTTTTTATGGCCAATATTACTGGACGTAATAAGTTTGTGGATGTGCAAAAGGAAGCTCCACTTCCGAATAGGAATTGCTTGTATTTTTTGAATAGGAGGAAATGTTTTTGTTTTTATATATTTATTTTTTATTGTTATTCTGTTGCTATGGTTACTTGGTCTTTTAAAGTGGGTGGGCAAAATGTGGTCCCCAGTTGCTTTTTTCACAGCTTATATACTGTATGGCATTTACAGAATTCTAAAATTTCTCTAATGGTACAATAAAGCACTAAATATGGATAAACAAATTGCATGACAAAAAAAATATATCAAACTGTCAACAATGCAACAACATGAGAAATTAAAAATAAGTAAAACATAAATCCAAGTAAATTATTATCTAGGTCTTATGGCCCTTTACAAAGTATGTGCAGCATGGATATTCTAATACAAGCCGCTTTAAGGTTCTCTCAGTGAATCCCTAAAGCCTAGTTCAATCATGCACGCGTTAAAACCCGTTTGTCAAAGCAGCAAAGCACCATCTGGTCTCAGGTGCTTAGCCAGCGCTAAAATTGAATTGTTTCAATTTTACAAGTATCTCCACATAACATGCTGAAAAGCACAGCGCGTTGGCTTGCGCGCATCAGAGTTCTCATGCATTGCAACATTTTAGCGTACGAATCATGGTTTAGCACATGACAAAAGTGCATAAACGCGTAGACCTAGTTTTGTTAGTTAACGGTATAAAGTACCTGGAGATAATAATACGAGCACACATTGAAATAAGATTGGAAAATCAATGGCTTTAATGTTCACATCACATCCGTACTTGGTGAAAAACAAACAGCCCGGGCTCCAATGGAGTCCGGGCTGTATCTGGAGTACCTGGAAAAAACCCATCGACATCAGGCAGGAGAACTTTGGGGGAAAACTTTACACACATTCCCCGGTAGCAAAGTGGTGTGAGGCCAGTGCTCTAACCATTAACCAATAGGCCACATGGGCCCCAACTAACCGTTAGATAAATGGGTTTTTGTTATGAACGATTTCGCTATAATTTTACAATCAATATTATGTTGTTGCTTTTTTTTGGTTGGGGGAAGCGGGAATTAGGGTTGAATTTATGTTTGTTCTGCTGCTGGGATGTAGAAAGAACAACACCTGCCAGGAATGAGGTTTGAGAAAGTAAAGATTTTAAACTGCATCACCTAATCTTGTGCTCGGTTGACTTCACTGGAGGTTCTCTCTAATTATGAGTCATTGTACATACAGCCATCTTTTCCTTTATTATTACACTTCAGTGAGTAAACAGCTGGTAATTTCTCGCTTGATACCATTGGGGAAAAAAAGGGTCTGAGAATATTCTAAGGTTGGTGTCCAGTTATATGGTTTGGAAATTGTGAATGCAAAATTCTGCTCGGAGAAATGTCTTGACTGCTTTCTTTATAAACATAGATTTGCATTCCTATATGTTTAGGTTGCAAGATATTTCCACGCAAATACAGGTAATCTGGGGTGGCGACCACCTGTCTAAAAAAAATCACTTTATTTTGTTATTGGTTTGGCTGTATTTATCAAAAATTTCGGATTTAACTATAATCTAAATTTTTTTTATTTATAATTTGATAAATTTCCACAAAAATGATAAACTTTTATAAATCCATCAAATTTGTCATTATTTATCAAAAAAGTAATTTTGAACTCATTAAACAACTATCCATAAATGAAACACCACTTTTTTTGTCACTATCAGAGGTCGCCACCTGGATTAAATAAAACAACCAAGCTATGTATTGATAGCACAGCACAAAAAAATCTCTACACGTCTACTATAGCTTTCTCGACCATATGGTTGATTCAGTCTAATCCCACCATCCAATCCCTTCAGTTGAAACGTATATCATGTTCTTCATTGTTTGCTCACTGGTAGTGGAACAGCGAACCAAATAAATCAAAAATTCTCTCCAAAGCTTATTATTATATTTCATAACGCCAACAAATAGCCAAATGACCACAAATCTTCAATATCTCAAAAATGAGTCAACATCATCAATAATTCAAAGGACAGGTCTCACAAATTTCTGTTTGCTCATTAATAAATTACACAGTAACCAGATCTTAAATTATACTCCGGTGTACTACCCAACACCTCACACTTTACAACATCTTCGTTGTGCACTATTCGGTGTTCCCCGGGCAATCAGAAACAGTATTGTAAAAATCAATGCGAATGTCTGACTGTGGTTGTTTGTCCACACTTTCTAAACCATTAGAAAAAGTACTGATAGAAAGTCTTTACTAATGTTTGTGAAATCCAGTGCTTTACTGAATGTTTTATTTTTACTTAGTACTCATTTAATTATTTGATATTTTTGAATTTACATTTTTATAACTTTTTATAACTTCTCATTTTATTGTATTTGCATTTTTAGTGTTTAATTTGTCTCATTTTTATGGTATAAGTTTGTATTTCTTTTAACCCTTTTTGTTAGGGTTGTGTTAGTGTTAGTTCGATTTAATTCTTGACATCCTATTCACTTTTAATCTTTTAATCCCCATTTCCTATGACTAAGGAGGGCACTTTTAGATGTGAACAACCTTTCTTAAACTGGGTCCTCCAATCAGGATAACTTCCTGTGGAACCCCTGTATATAATGTTCAACAACCAAGAATAAAATCCAGTGATCATTTTAACTTCAAAGTGTGTGCATCATTATTTTCTAAGTTCCCAACAATTTAAATTTCAACAAAACCAGGATTCACATCTCTCACCATTTAATTTGAGACAGTGTAATTCTACAATGTTCACTTGGCTTTGGTTGCATGTTGGTTGCACAAGCATGCAGTTGTGAGTTGGACAAGAAATGTTTTTGATAAAATTTCAAATATGGTACAATGACCTGGGGTTATAGATAATATTGAATTAACTTAGCTCAGCGTAAATCTAGCTTGGATCAGAATGTTAGAGTAAACTATTTGCACAGATACATGGGAGATGATCTTGATCAATCTTGCTCAAAACTTTGATAAGCAATAATCTTTGACAACACTTTAAGCGAACGTCTAAACTGGCTAAGTTAATTTGGTATGTAGTGCGGAGTTAAGAGTAGGGAACGTTCTGGAACTGAGTGTTTGCACTGCATTTTTCAAGCTAGAAATTATGTTTTAACATATTGGAGCAAACAAGTATTAACCCTCAGAAGCCTATCCTATGAGACAATTGACACAGGCAATAGTTCTGAATAAAAATTTTTTTCAAAAAATTTTTCAAAAAATTTGAAATTTTCTGGAGCTGTTCAAAAAGTGGTTTTACATACACTCAATTTATTTGGTAATTTTTAAACTTATAAAAAAAATTATCGTAAAGAGAAAATACGAGCCCCTTAAAATCTCAGCTTAAAACGTTTTCTGTTTTCACTGCATTTTTTCTCTTTAGTGAGAGCGCTTTTAAAATACAACGCCACCTATATGCAAAGTAGAGAATAAACAAAGCACATGTCGGCACATCTTCAGTTCACAGTTTATATCAATTGCAATTAATTGCACTAATTGGAATTAAAATTAAGTTAATACACACAATTATTATAAATAAATGATTAAACACTTTGCATGCTGTTCAAATGATCACATTTTAACCGCGTGTCTTGATTTTTACAATCTTGACACCTAGCGTCAGTTGGTAAAACCATGGTAACCATGGTAACAGCACTAAAGCGCTTCAACTCAGAGTATATAAAACATGTCAATTGACACCACTAATAGATCTTTGCTTTGACCCAAAATGTTAGGCGTCTGAGGGTTAAGCAGAAAATAGAAATAAACGATACATATACATGTTTAAAGTATTATCAAATATCTAAAATAATTACTGTGTATGCTGTTCTAGGGCGTCGAGATTATTTTTAATACCTGTATGTCTCTATGTCTGGCTATAACGCTGTTAGAGGTGTCATGATCGTTTTTATTTTTAGTACACTTTTTTAGCATTAAGGAAACACTCTTTATCACAGGTCTTTTTTTTGATAACTCTTTGACTATGACCAAAATATTGTTATTTGTCAACTTTTAAATGACTAAATTTAATTTTAAAAAATCTTACATTAAAGAAGATTAGAATTTTTAGTGTTCATTGGCTAGAAATCTTAAATACTCAATTTATATAAAGAGCCGTCATTTTTCACATGTTATCGAAACTAAGTGACATAAAATCGGGGGTCGCTCAGAGATTCTGTGATTTTTACTGATGTATGAGAGGTTGAGTGGTTCTACACTTTGAACGGGGAAAAAATCGACCAATACAATAATTGTTGTTTATTGTGGTATAATAATTTTAGAGAGTCGTTTCTTCCTGTAAATATATTGGGGTTTTTTGAGGTTTTTGAGTAATTACAACCAATATTTGAAAAATATAATAAAAAAACTTGTGAATTTTTATAGATTTTTTTCTTACCTCCAGCTAATTTGTACTGTATGTGGTACGTTGCGATTGTGCTGTGTCCATCGAATCCCGGCGTCCATCCCAATTTGATGACACGACTGTTTTGACTGATGATTTTTAACTCTGATGGTGGCCCAGGAGGTTCTGTGGAAATTAGTGGTAAGAACATTTATTGTTATTTATCATGTCTTCCTCTAATTTCATTTTTCTATTGTTTGTTGTATTGTTTGTTTTTTTTTTTTTTTTTTTTTACTTTGAAGTTTTGCATTTTTTATCCACATTAAATTGCATTAAGACTTTTCTTAACCGAATTTGCTACTACTTAAAACATTGGAATTTTTTTTATTGATTTATTTTTTCTCAGAACAAAAATTTTTAATCTAATTATATACTCAAGACACTTCAAAGATAAGCAAAGATTATTTTTGTTGTTAGAAAAACTTTTGTGATTTTTTTAAAATCAAATTAGATTTTAATTTGAAACTAAAGAAACAATTCTATAAAGTGTTTCAATACTTTATAGAATTGTTTCTTTAGTTTCACCTTTGGGACATCAAAAATTTTATGACTTAATAATTATTGCTATAAAATAACTTAAACTCTATTTATTATTTCGTGCGCGAAACTCCCATTGGTTAATGACCTATATTGTACTGAAAGTATATATTGTGGCATCTTATTTTAATCCTCTAGTTAAGCTGAGTCAAAAAATCATTGTTTCATAGCCAAAAAATGTGCGCAACAATAGAAAAACCTAAATGTAAATAATTTTTTAAAAATATTTTACAAGCATTTTCATTTGTTAACAATGGCATGCACATTTTTGGACTACAAAACAATGATTTTTCGACTCAGCTTAACTAGAGGATGAAAATCAGATGCCACAATATATACTTTCGATACAATATAGGTTATTAACCAATGGGAGTTACGCGCACGAAATGATAAATAGAGTATAAATGATTTTTATTTTTATTGATTTTTTAAAATTTTCAGATTCCTTTGTATCCCAAATAGATCATTTGAGCTTGGTGAAAGACATTGTTGGCCACTGCTGGCAATGCTTAGTTCCCACTTGGCAGAAATTCCGGCAGAAAATTTTCTGCCGCAGAAAATTTTGAGTGTAGAAAGCAGCAGTGTTTACAAATTACCTTCCTTAGCTGGCATCCATTTTTAAATTCTACTTTTCTGCACTTTTTTGCCCACTTTTCGGTTCACAGGTGGGAACCAACGACAGAAAATCATACTTTTCTGCACAGCAGAAAATTTTCTGTCTGAGTTTCTGCCAAGTGGGAACCAAGCATAAAGCTGTAATACTGATAGACAAATGGTTTTAAGTGGATTTATAAGAATGGTAGAGCTATCATTTCGTGTAAAATTTTTGAAGATTAATTAAGTGGTTACTGAGAAAAAAATTAAAAATCACCAAAATCAGGTTTTTGCAATTTTGCCAATATCTCGAGAACTGTTGAAGATAAAATTAAAAATTAAACTAATCTAAGGTGTTCAATTTCTTAGGTAACTTTTTTAAATTGGATGGGTCTGCGAAGCCCTCAAAAAAGTCATAATGGAGCTATGTAATTGTTGTCATTTGTCAACAATCAAAATTTTCAAAAAATCATTGTGACCAGAATTCTTGACGAATTAAGTCATACATCCTGGATGTGTTAGAACGATGTACGCAGTTAAATATCCTAAAAGATCATTGGATTTTAAAAAAAATTCTGGTGACAATGATTTTTTGAAAATTTTGATTGTTGACAACAATTACATAGCTCCATTATGACTTTTTTTGCAGACCCATACATTCAATTTAGAAAAGTTGCCCAAGAAATTGAACATTTTAGATTAGTTTAATTTTTAATTTTATCTTCAACAGTTCTCAAGATATTGGCAAAATTGCAAAAACCTGATTTTGGTGATTTTTAATTTTTTTCTCAGTAACTACTAAATCAATCTTCAAAAATTTTACACGAAATGATAGCTCTACCTACCATACCTATAAATCCTCTTAAAACCATTTGTCTGTCAGTATTACAGCTTTTAAGAAATTTCTATTTTTCTGACTTTAAAAAATCCTGTTTCCATTTTTTTGGCAAGGAGGTGTACATTAGTGGGTTATTGCACATACTGGTTATTGTTTTTCAATACTGTACTTGATTACAGTGACTTTTGGCATTGGTATACTATGTATAGATAAAGTTTTTGAATTATTTCATTTGGCAAGTGTTGAAAAGAATTTGATTTGCCAGAGTTTTCAGCTTGCGGATATAAGTAAAGGGTGTAACAGGATCTATTTTTAATAATATTGAAAATGAAAAGTGTTTGTGGAATGCAATTGACAGACGCTTTCAATATGATGAGGCTTTTGGGTGTGAGGATCTTGTTATTCCAATGACAATTTAATGGTAGTGCGGCCAACCGCGTTAACCAATAAATGGAGGGAAATTGCTGGCAAAGTAACCAGTTTTGATGAGCTCCACTCATTCTGTGCATACCAATGGGTGGCATAGGAGTGTGTGAGTTTGAAATGTGAAATTTGAATGGATCGTTGAGGAAGGGTTGGGAGAATTAAGGTGACTCTTAATCGATATTTTCATTTAAGGCTTTTACACACATATTGTATCAATTTCATACTTAATATGCAATCAAATAGATTACTTATTGGATTATTGCCTACGATGCAAATGTATGAGTTTCTAGTTTTGATGATCTTCGTATCAAGATTTAAAGGGTTTACGACATCAAAAATATTATGACTGAATAATGTTTGTCATTTCTTAAAATGGCTGAAATGATTTTTATTTATTTTTTAAAGTTATCAGAACACGTTTAAAAAAATCGATTTGGTCTTGCTCACTTTTATCATATTGTCGTCTGCTCGTTATACCCGAAAATATTTTCCAAAAATTCTCTGAAAAATTATTTAAGGGTTTTAAACGATGCTTTATCCAATGGACCAATAAAAACTGTGATGTTGTAAAACGTTTTATATTTATAGTAAATTAAAGAGATTAATTTTCTGTTAATTTGTTGGCTTTGCTGCAATTATTGATATTCACTTTATTTTGCATTAGAGTCATCAATCATCAAAATTGCAAAAACAGTTTGGGAGATGTTTAAAATAGCTTGTTGTGTGGTAATGATGATGAAATGATATTACATTTAATATGTCAATGTGTGTTGTTCTGTTATCTAGAATCAGTTTGGTTAGGGTAAGTTCTATGCAATACTCTTAGGTCAATTTACTCTTCAGCAGTGGTGAATTGAACAAAAATCACATTAGATATAGATATCGTCCCAGCAGGAACCCCAAAATTTTACAATGTCTAGGCCCCCAATTTTAAAACTCATGGGGCCCCAAAATATAAAAACTCTGGAAAGTCATTACACAATAGGTGCATTCAGGAACTAAAACTCGTCAAAAACGAGTTTTGTGTGTGGTTAATTTTGGGTGTGTTTTTGTGTATATTTCTGAGTGATAAAATCTGAGGCACGTTTTAGCTAAGTTTTAGGTAAGTTTTAGCTATGTTTTAGCTTTGTCTTAGCTTCTATCACATGACTCGAAGCAGTCATGTGACTTTAAAATAAATGGCACCGATCTAACTCTACAACAGTAGAGTTGGATGCTGCGCAGACGAGTGCGCAATTGTAAGACACAAGTCGTGTCTCGTGAAACGCTAGAATTGTAGCGTTGACTTAAACCGAAACGTTTCCGGAAATGACGACACATTTCAGGAAACGAAACGAGGGAAACACTGAAACATGAAAATGTTTTAGTTCCTGAATGCACCTATTGCATGGGCCCAAAAATTAGACAGGGAATGGGGCCCTAAATTTAATAATGCATGGAGCCCTAAAATTACACAATGCATGGGGCTCCAAAATTACACAATGCAAGGGGCTCCAAAATTACACAATGCAAGGGGCTCCAAAATATAAAAAATTATGAGGCCTCAAATTTCTGCAATGTTTGAAGTTCCAAAATTGTACAACGGCTGAGGCCCCTGGTGCTCTAAAAATCACAAACTCTACAAAATTTTATATTGGGGCCTCGGCTGATTTTGCTTCCACTCCTCGTAAATTTATTCTAATGAAATGTGTTTAGTAAGAAACCAAGTGGCATAATGAATGGGTGAATCTTGAACGTTTATTTATTCAATTTTTTTCAACTTTTGATAATATATTAGCTGACCTTGCACAAGAAGTTGAATGTTTGCTTCATCTTGGCCAAATGCATTTTGGGCCTGACAGGAATAAGTTACAGCATCCTTCCTTTCTGCATGCATGATCATCAATTCGGAGAGGATGCTCGAGTCCATGGCTTTCTCCTTTATGCGGAACCTTTAAGAATATTAAATATTGTTTGATTAATTAATAGTTAGTTGATTGGCGCCGATGAATAAGTGATATGTCTGGTAGAAGGATGAAGGATCCAATTGACTTGATTTTCTCGTGTCCATCATCTCGATGACAAATGAATGTGATGACAAAAGAAGGTTGACTTTGCTAAATCGCCAGTCGGTTTCACATTCAGTGCCAACTCAGCGTTATGCTAATTCAGTCTTTGCATGGAATTCTTAAAATGGGTGAAAGATAGTTGGCAATTTATTTGAAGATGGACAAATGGAATTTTTGATTTGTTAGTTTTCAGGGTGTGATACTGGCAATAAATTTAGCTTTTGAGGATTGTTGTAGTGCCTTAAAACAGGATGATAGGATCTGCTTAGAAGGGTTTTAGGTCAGTTTGAGGTCAATTTGTCAAGTTTTAGGTCATTTCAGACAAATTTTGTCAAGTGTTAAGGTTCTTTTAGACTCATTATATCATGTTTTGAGTCATTTAAGACGTATTTTGTTATATTTCGGTCATTCTAGACCATTTTTGTCATGCTTTAGGCTAATTTGGTCACATTTGAACGTGTTTTAAGCCATTTTTGGTCTTTTAGATGTGTTTTATAAGGGAGAAATTTTTCTTAAAACTTCTCGATATTAATAGATTTTTGGAATTTTTTTTCAAACGACAGATTGGCTGCAGAATTGAACTAGAAAAATGTTTTTTCGAGTAAAAGAAAATTGGAAAAATTTAATTAATTTTTTTTGTTATTAAATAATACAGTAATTGCAAAAAGCCAATTTGGTAAAACTTATGATTAAAAAAATATTTTTTTGGGGGAATGTAGAGCAATCAAAAGGTTACCTGTGATCATCCATGGGGTAAATTCTTTGTTTACTTCTCCTCCAAGTGACTTCCATTGGGTAATCTCCACTTACATCACAATGCAGACTAACATCATCACCTTTTCTTACAGCTTGTGTTTTCTGTTTAACGCTGAATTGCGGTGGAGCTGTGCAATGGTAAATTGAAAAACAAATTGTGAGATATTTTTATATTAAAAAGTATAATAAAAAGAAAAAAATTCTTGATTATATTCAGGAAAATAAAAAATTTCAGCAATCAAATGGGAATAATGAGTTTTTGCTTTGCAAATTGTTTTTCCAAATTGCACTAAGCGTAATTTACTAAGTTTACAAGAACACACTTTTCTGGAAAATGACGTCATCATTTATCAAGTGGAAAAGTGGAAACTGGAGTGAATACTCCATTTTTTACTTTTCCACTTGAGAAATAATGACGTCATTTTCCAGAAAAGCGTGTGCATGTAACTAGAGTAATTGAAGAATGTTGTTTGTGTGCTATATGGGTGAAATTAATCTTTCTGGCATTTTCCGATTGAACCTATTTTAATCAACATTTTTGTCTATTTATGCATGATTTCAGCGAAGTTTCATTCATTTTAGAGCACTTTTAACTATACAATTATTTGGCTGTTTTAGTCTATTCTAATGTTCTTTCTTGGCATGCTGAGCTTTGTTTAATCTAAAAAAACATCAGGTAAAGTAAAGTGTGTGTTTTTGACGGGGTGTTTATTTACTTGGTCGGTGAGCAGCTGCTTTCACGGCCGGTTTACTTGGGTCTTCGCAGTTGCGCTGCTTTTGGCATGATGTGATTTTGCTCTGTGTGGTTGCTGCCCTTCTGTCTACCTGGCTATGCTGCTCTTACAAGCAAGCACATACTTCACGTTATACATTGTGCGATCAGGGGCATACGGAGGGGG
>JH432009.1:127834-144932 GCA_000239455.1 Strigamia maritima | reverse complement strand
TTAAAATAAAAATTAAAAAAAAAAACCTTTTTTGCGGAAAAATGTCTAGATTGGCTCATGGTTTGGACCCCCCCCCCCCTCCTGAAATAATTTTCGCCCTACGCCCCTGTGTGCGATAATACGACATCCATTCTTTATTCATTCAAAAAGGAAGTCATGTTGTACAAGTTGTAACTGTTTTAAGTTGAAAAACAGTTATGTGGGTACTGTGTATTTAAGGTCACTAACAATTTTTTTTTTCAAAAAAATTAACTTAAAAAAAATCAAATATGTTCTCCTGCTGTGTTTGTTCTATCTCAGGAAATTTGTCTACTAACGAAGCAATTTTTTACTCGCTTTCATTTATTAAATTATTCAACTTGTTATCACCTGTTTTAATCTAGCTAGATGCAATCGAGGTAATAAATAATCCATAATGAAGTTTTTTTCGCTTAAAAACGTCTTGGTTTTTTTTAAATGATTATAATGTGGCCTTGACGTTTTAATTGAAGCGATGCAGGAAAAAGAAGTAAATTTTCATCGGCGCTCTGCGCTTTTCTAATTACCGTAAACATGCTAGCTGTCTATCTACAAAAGAGCATTTCAATGTTCTTGCAGTTTCACAAGAATGGTCCAAATTTAAATCGTTCATTCACCTCTTAAAGCAAAGAAACCCATCGATTTACATCCATTTTTACTTAGGCTACTGTCAAATCACTAAAGTGTGCTTTATTATTTTGCAAATTAAGGTGAAAGGAATCTACTCACTCATGGGTGGCAAACTCTTACGGTACAATAGAAATGCGGTTGTAATATTTCAAGTAATGGCCGCTGTAAAGTGTTTGAAGTCGATGTTAATTTGAAAGGAATTTTCCTGTTTATTTCTGCAATGAAATGGCCGCTAACAAAAGTGAATTGGGAGAATATTCACCTTCGCCGCCCGCCACTAAAAGCAAATGGGATCAATAAAATAATATAGTCGCTATGCACATTTTGTGTAAGCCAAAACATGCATTTGTGAAGACAGTGAGCTGGATGAGATTTGTTGCTCGTTCCACAAGGAAAATATGGACATTTATGGTTAAGAATTTCTATGATTTTGATTTGTATTTAGGGAGTTGAAATTTGCATGATTAAAGAACGAGTTTTATGGGGTTTGCTGATTTACTGCGAATAATTTGCATGCGAATCGTAATTACGAAGAAATTCCTAATCTGAGATGAGGATCCAGTATAAGGTATTTAAAGTGTGGAGAATGGGAAAGTGAAGAAGAAGAGTAAATCTGAAGATGGTCTGAGAATGAACTGGACGTTGGAACCTACAGTATGTTAATGTCAGAAAATATTGTAAACTTGGTAATGTAACGAGCGAATCGGAAGAATCTGCAATAGAAGATGCAGGAAAGAGGAGAATTAGTCAAGAAAAGTTTTAGTATTTTGGTTGGATTGAGTAAAATGATTGACATGTGCTGTCACTGCTGCTGGTTAAACATGATGTGATATATTACATAAATTGGGTGACATTCCAAGCAGAGTTTAATTCTTCCACTGTTTGGTATGTTACCACCCTTTATGGAATTAATATGCTGGACTAGTTACTTTAGTAGTAACTATTACTTTTCTAAATGAGCAACTGTAATGGTTAGTTCACATTGAATGTAACGTAAAGTCACTTACGAAAATTTAACGTAACTTAAAGAAAGTAACATATGGTTTTGTTCACACTGTTTGTAGACAGTGAATGTAAACCGCCCAATCACGTAATTTCTCATTTCATCTCGTTTTTCATGCAAGAAGCAGCAGTCTTCTCATTGGTTGCTGTAATTTTTCAAGTTACATTACTTCCTACCACAAAATCAATTTTTGAAGTAGGAATTTAAGTTTACGTTTGTGATTTTAAACTCACGATGCATTAGTGATGTGAACACTAATGTAAACTAACCATGAAAGGTAACTAAAAAAATAATGACTGTATAATTAGCCTGTTGTAACTTGATTTTTTATGGGAATTTTGTTGGTTGCCAATTGATGTGGAGTAATGAGATTTAAATTTTTGGATGAAAATGTTGTGCATGTCGACTTTCGTTTTGATTTATTGTGCAGCAGATAATCACATAAAAATGTTTCTCATGTGAATTCTTAGATTTATTATATAGTAATCACTATCATAAAAATGTTTCATACTTTATTCTAAATTAGTTTTCTTTATTTAAAAAAAATGGAAATTGCATTAAAATAATTTTGCATTGAAATATTCCCATGCTATATATATAACCAATGAATTGTATAAAAAAAACAAGGTTAGTTAGGTGTAGTGTTTTGCAGGAACAGTGATGTAAAGCAGCATTTATGTAAGTGCATTTTCTTCTTGTTTTACAGTTAGAAAATACTTTTTTTAGTGTAGTTGAAAAATTGATCTTTTGGTACTTGAAAAAAAATTTTATCGGTATGTGTTTATGCAGTTAACAAAAATCCATTTGAAAAATTGCTTATTTCCCTTGTATAAAAGTATTTTTTTAGATGAAAAAAAAATATTTTTAGTGAAAAATGAATTTAAAACATGTATTTTGTACATACAAAGCTCATTTCAGAAAAATACAGCATTTTGCAATTAAAATTATGCATCATGTACCTTAATAATGTTTTTTCCCTAATGAAAAACTGGATTTTCTTTTTACTTTACACATAAATACAGTCACATAAAATAAAAATAAAATTTGCCATCAAAAAGTCTAATATTTGCATGTATAAAAAAATCGCACCACTAAACCATCTACATCCCCTACTTAACCCCACGCAAGATTTGTGTTTTCACATTAGTCAAGGAAGCTATGTACCATTTACCGTGAGAAACACGGGCTTGCTCACTCCGGATCCGATGCCGTTGGTCGCTTGACACAAGTAGTAACCTTCGTCCATCTTGCGAACTCCCTCGATGAGAAAAGAGTGATTGGGCGCCAGGCGGAATCGAAAGTTGCTCTCCTCGATCGTTGTGAAATCGCTCGGCATTTTAACTGCCAAGCAGAATGAAATAAAAGAGGATTAGAGTGGATCGAATAAGCAATGCAAACACTTCGCATTTTGCATCTGCTAGTTGTTGAAACTCGCAATGACCGGAGCAGATGTTGAAGTGCTAACATTTTATATTGGTGCGAATAGCGTGTTAATGGGCTTCGTGTGATTATGATTTGAACGTTGTACATAATAAACTTGTTTGACTCAATGGGACGGAGAAAAGAGGGGGGATAAGAGCATTAAGAGGCGATTTTAATTATCACCGCCAGGTGGCGTTTGGAGGATTCTTCAGTAGGGTGCAGCAAACTCTTTTCGATTCGTTGACTCAGTTTTACGATGAGCGCGACGAGTTCTCATCACGCCGTCACAAGAGAGTTTATGTCTTTACATTTTTGATGTCGGCGCATAATTTTTTTCCTTGTCTCGCTGTAGGTACAGAAGAACATAAAAAGTAAAAATAGTTAAAGTCGAATGGCATGTGAAAGGTACAAAGTAGAATCAGCGAGTTTTTTTTTAAATGCACCGTTGGATTTGAATGAGTTTTTGCTTTTTATTGTTGTTTTTATTCTTCGCAATTTATTGCAAAATTTCTTAGTTATTGAGATTTTTTTTGCAATTTGTTGCAGGAATTTATATTATTAAAACTTGTACAATATCGTAATTTCTAGTATAATATCCAATTTTTGGTGTAATATTAATTTCTTGTACAATATCACACTTTTTTGCAGTATATTGCAATTTCTTGCATATTGCATTTTTTTGTGATACAGTGATCTTGCTGAAGATGGGACGTCGTTAGGATGCCAAAAAGTGTCCAGTTCACAAGGCTTCCAGTCTACAAAGCGTAAATGCCATAGGTATATGTCATTTGGGCCAAAGAGTTGGTGTCCCGTCTACAGGCCCTGTAGACAATACGCACAATAGTCGAAAGAGTCCTGTAGTACAGGGCTCCTCCGATTATAGTGTGTCCCGTCTACAGGGAGTTTACAGTATACTGTAATTTCTTATAATAAATTGCAATTTCTTGTATACATCGCAATTTCTTGCAGTACATCGCAATTTCTTGTAGTATATCGCAACTTTTTGCACTTTATCCCAATTTCTTATGATACTGAATTATATCACAATTATATGAATAATATCATAATTTAATATTTACTGAAATATTGGGGATTTTCTAAAATCAGTGATTGTATGATAAATCGTTCAATATTGAGAAATTGCACAAGTTGCACTTTTTCAGTCAACTTTACTTTGCACCTTTCAAAAAAAAAAACGCCAACTGAGCACAGCTCATGAGTAGAATGGCAAGTGAAAGTTCAAAGTTAAAACCAGCAACGTTTTTTGAGTTGCACAGTTGGTTTTTTATGAATTTCTGCTTTTACTGCTGTTTTCTCTAAAGGTTGTTGTACCATACTTTTTACATTTTACCAATCAATATAATATGTCAAGCATTCCACGTATTTAAAGCATAACAAGCCGACACGATGCAGAATAGGCACCACAAGTGGGCACATTATTCGAACTTGTTTATTTTATTTACCATTCAATATTCATATATTTGTTTGTTATTTTAAAATAAAATTTACCTCCTCCGAACATCCATGTGACATTTGGAGCTGGAAAGCCTTCTGCTTGACAGTCCAACACTGCAGTTGTTCCAGCCATGATTTGAGTGTCGCTCGGCTCCACCGACCATCTCGGGGGAACTGGAAGGAAAAAAATTGCATATTGGGGTAAAATGGAAAAAGAATCGAATGGTAATAGGAAATTTCCAAGGCTATTGGTTTTCTCCTAAACATAAGCTTAACTTATTGTGAGGGAATTCTGCTCTAGTGTCAATTTAAGGAAGTAATAATGAGATTTCTTTCCTTATTAAATTTGAATGAAATGTGAAAATGATTGGATGATTGCATTAAACTCGTTTATGTGGACCCCGAAATTTTTTTTTAGGCTTTTAGATTACTTTTAAGTATTATTTGGATTCCCAAAAAAAGTTTTTTTTATTCAGGGCCCCAAAATGTGTTTTTTTGTTTTGTTGGGGCCTCAAACTGTTTTTTTTTTATTATTTGGGGCCTTTAAAAAAGTCTATTTTAAGAGGGCACCATTTGCCATTTGACATTTTGTCTGGGCAACTATAATATTCGAAAGGCCCCTGAAACTCATGAGATAAGTGACTTATCTACTTTAATTGACTTTTATCCATCCGTCTTGAGGAAATTACTTTGGAGGAGGGGAAATGTTATTTGAGTGTGATTTGCTTACCGTGTACGAAAAGTTCAGCCGTGTAGTTAACGGTGGAGGCAGCATTGGAAGCAATGCAGGTGTAATTGCCTCGGTGAGTTGCTGTTACACTCCGAAAGGTTAAGGAACTGGAAAATTCATCAGCGTTGTGCACTACGATCCCCAAGTCTAGAGACAGATGGAAATAATCCTTCATCCATGTGATGGTAATGGGAAGATCCCCGCGGATTATGGTGCACAAAACTCGGGCTCGCATATCTTCACTCAGGTCACGGGGGAAAGAGAACGGTTCAATCTTCGGAGGATCTACATATGTAAATGGTCTATGTTTAACACATGCTACTATCATAATCATAATAATTTTAAAATTAATTTCCAAAAAACTTTTTTAAGGGAATGATAGGGATTTATGGGGTAATGTAGATTGGAAATTAACATGTGGTCTTAAAATTTCTTAAAACTTAGTATTTTAAAATTATATAAACAAATAACACTTTTTAATAAAATTTTTAAAGTAAGCTTCACTGCATTTTATTAAAGTGAATTAAAAGAATGATAATCATTAATATGATGATAATTACCAAGAAACATAAGAGTGTGCACATGTGTAGATTGTTTTTTTTTTACAAGTGGCGTTACCTGGCAGCAAAATAGAAACACTCAAAAAAACGCCATTGAGTACCAGTGTTGATTTTGAGTGTTGGGTATCAGAAGATAAAAGTTAAACAAAATGGGAATAAATTTGGTGGGGAGATAAATGGGACCAAACAAAATTAAAGTTTAATAAACTCGATATAGCGAAAAGTCGAAAACATCGTTGTAACAGGAAACATGCGCTATTTACTTTGAATTAAACCAAAATAAAAATTACTTGGACATTTTCCTTTTTACAGTATATTTAAGTTCATGTTTTGATTCCAGTTAGCAGTCTCTGTTTGATTGTTCTAAAAGTGCTCCAGCCTCCAGACAGATGGATCTACTGATGAGATCTTCGTTGGTCGAAAGTGCTGTGAATAATAGGGACAATGACGTGTGTGACGAAAAAATTGAAGAAGTAATTTTTATTTTTGTTCAACAAATACTTTTTTGGAATTTTAGTAGTTTACTATAACGAGATTATACTGTAAAGTCTGAAAATTATTGTTTGAATTGTTGTTTAGTTTTTAAAATTTTGGGTAATGACAATATGGATATTCATTATTTTATCTACCACAAAATTTTAAAATCTTAATTAGGATATGCATTAAACATAGATGTTTCAAATTGTTGTTTAGTCTAAACCATCTTTGAAATGTAGAAGGTGCTGCAAGTATTAAGTGAATAGTCGCTAGATCTTGTTTTCCTGGGTTAAGCGCGATGAAAGCCGCAAAAGTGTCCAATTGATGGTGTTTCAAAAAAGACTTGAATGGGAATGCACTTTAAAGTTTGTTTGTTACCAAACTATTTACAAACAACGTGTTTGTATTACACTTGATGCTTTTCTCAGCGGAGCCTATTTTTACTCCGAATGATAATGACTGCTCACATGAAAGGAGTTGCTAGAGTGGGCGAGCTGATCATAATTACAGATGGAAAAATGAAAAATGTACAGTAGATTAAAAGAAAAGGTGACTGCTAAGTTATGCCTTCTTTTGAAAAAGGGAAAATTGGAATTTAGCAACAATAATGAAAGTAAGAGTGCTCGAGATATGGTTGGAAAAATATAAAAAAAATAAAAATTACATTTTTGGGTTTAGGATTTAATAATCTGCGTGAGTAATGCGCAGAGTGAGAGTTTAGTAATCAACTGCAGTGTGGCGAAAATGAGAAAGGAATGGAAGGGGTAGGTCAAGAAAAGACCATAATTGCTCGAGAAGCACGCTCGAACGACATGAGGAGTTTTCTTGGTCTTGGATACTTAATTGCACACTTGTTCTGCAAATTAGGATTTTATTTAAAATGACTTGGAATATTCTTGCTTTGCTCTTCTTACTCGCTCGAGTAAATTAAATTGCATTTCAGCCGGCTCGGCGTTTGGAATTCGTGCAATATGTTGATTAAATATTTCAACTGACGGCTGTCTTACATGTTAATGCAATATTTAAATTGCTCAATTAAAGTGGCTAATGACAGTGGACACTATTGGTTTCCATTGGTTTGCTTGTTTGATTACAGCAGTGTGGTTTCGTCAGGTTCAATGAGAAGTTTGAGAAATTGTTGTTAAACAAACACCTACCCATAATATTGACCCAAACACTCCTTCGAGCTGTTTGTCCATATTCACTACTAGCTACACACGTGTAGGAGCCTCTGTCTGCAACTAATTCCGCTTTGTGGATCACCAAAGTCCCATTGGGATACGCCTTGTGACGTAAATTGGCTGGAAAAGGCATTCCATCTATAAGATAAATAAATAAAATATGAACATTCTTGTTATTGTAAGAGATAATTTAATAATATACGTTCATTTCATGATTAAAAAACGGTGTTGGAGACAAGAATGGTGGTTTATTTATACACACAAATCATGATTAACTTTGTTTTGCCGACTGGTCAGTTTGCCGAGTCGGTACAGTCACTTTCGTAATGTTAAGTCCACCAATTAAATTCATGAAATTAAATAGGTGCGTTCAATTTTAATTGGTATAATCCGTTTCTTTTGATTATGTTGTTTTTCTTGTTTATCAGATGGCGCGTTATAGGGTGTATTGTGGTTTAAGCAAGCATTTCTTCATCAAACTGACCAGTTGTCAAGTGCCTATTGTGCTAATAATTGGATAAAAAATGACCCTGGTTCAGTATATACCATAAAATCAGTATATCAACATAAAAAATTAAACCAATCACAATTAATTTTTGTTGTTGCATTTTGTTGCAACCTGTTGTTAAGCAATGTCTATTGACCGAGACTTTTTAGCAAAAGCGAGACTTCAGGGAAAGCGGCAAGCATAGCTTACAGAACGTGATTATACTAACACGACTTGGCAGTTGAGGATTGAGTTTTATCAACTGCACAACACAGAAAATTTGAATTCAGCCACATGGTGTGGTGACCCAAATGGGTCCACTCAGGAATTTATCCTATCATTATTTATAATGGGCACTCTAATTTATATGTAAATATATTTAGTCCTAAATTATACCTTCGGTTATACGGGCCGCCATTGGTTCTTTTTGGTTCTCAGGTTCTTTTTAGAACTGTTATACTTAGTGCATTAAATTGCCTGACACATTCAGGGTTTTGGCCACTACTTGTAGCGGAGCCAATTCACTCGTGTGTCCGAGTTCATTCTTTAGTGAACTCAACCCCTAAATCCCCTAGACAAACCAGTCAAGGTGACCAGACTATTAAATTAGCGGCCACTTGCGCCATTTCAATCTGGCGCCAATTCACATTATTTGTGATAAAGTGAAAGTCCTAAACCGGTCGCAGCAATGGGATTAAGTATACTATTGATTGAACTGAACTATTTGCATCAACTTGTTTTAGAAGAAGTTCTTAAGGTGAGACCGAAACGTCAAACTTTGTTTTACTGTAAAAAAAAATTTAAAAAAAATACTTTTATTTTTATTTTTATTTTTCTATTTGTAATATAGAGAACTTGTAGATAGGAGTGAAGGTCTCTTTCCGATGTGTCAGGCGCAATGCTGCTTCCATTTAATTGCACATTTCAGCCAAAACTCTCGTCTGACTCGACGTTGCCTGCTTCACTAATGAATGTACTGAATTTACGAGCTAAATTGGTGTCAGGAGAGGCGCGTAGGTGGGAGAATAAACTCTTTCCGGCATACCGAGCAAGCCAAAGAAGAGAATGGAAGGTCCTATGAGACCTAGGTTTGACAAACACTTGTGCGATGGGTCGCTCGCTGGATTGATTAAATGAATAAGTATTAGATTGATGCAATAGGGATGGAAATTTGAAAAGCATATTCTGATTATTGATTGACAGTTGACTGAAACCAATTGGGAGTTAAAGTATAGAGGAGTTTTACTTTGCTTAATCCTTTTTTCTTCTATTTTGCCATTGTGACTTGTGAGAGCCTTTTTGTTTGGTAGACTTAAGATTGGCAATAGCTTTTAGTGGAAAGTTGGCTTTACAATGCTTCTGTTTAACTTTGGGATTGGTAAATTAGGTGGAAGTTTAAAGTTGTGGTGGGGCAAATGATATTTTTTGGATTTGTTACGGTAGTTTAAAGGGAATGGCTACTTAGGAAAGTCGTCACATTTTCTAAATTTTATTTAGCATTGCGTGGAAGAATCTAAGTTAACATGATTTGGTTTTCCTGGAAATGTGAATAGAGAGAATTTTGTTTATCAGCTCAAGCGGCTACTGCGGCCATACATGCCATAAACTACCGTCTTCGCTCGAACACAACGTCATGGCGTTTTATTCGAATTTTTGATACAATGATTGAAAAAAAATCATTTTTAAAATTATTTTTTAACACAATGCCATGGCGTTATGTTCGGGAGAAGACGGTAACAAAAAAGAAACGGAGCACGCATTTGTGACGTCATATCGGAATGGCTGTAAAGCAACAAAGGTGCTTACATTGCTAATTACAATGCACAAAACTCCGAAATGATGTCATTCCGCAGTACTCTGTTTGAGACATGGAATCATGGAATGACTATAATTCTAACTAAATGATTATAATAATAAACCATCTGTTGCAAAAATGCTATATGTTGACTCGGCAATAATCATCATTATCATCATCATTTGTGTTTTTACAAACATGAGCCACAAGTCCAGCAGCTATAACTCCTGAAATGAATATGGGCTGGATATTGGTAGGACTTCCGAAGCAGAAGTTGCATTTAAAGCCGTTTTCTGCAGTTTTACACGTTTTTTTAAAAAAAATGAATATCCGGGATTTTATGTGTCAGATAACAAAATGGCTGCTATGAAACAATGTTAGTTGGCAAAGTATCAAAAAAAAATTTTTTTTCTCATTTTCTTTTTTTTTAAACTTGCAGTTACTGAATTACTTCTATATGACTATAGTCTTGTAACGTGTCTGGAATATAAATGATTTCACTGTAATTGATTGCAGTTCTAGATTGATTTTAAATTCAAAATGATGCTGCATCATTCTTTCCACTTTCCATAAATGTCCATTATATTACATATTTTTTTTTAAAAAAAAGTACATTTTCTTTTCTAAAAAAAGTAATAATGTTGATTTTGCTTTTGATTGACTTCGATAGTTTTGAAATACAACAGCTGGGAAAAAATTTCCTTTTTTTGTTCAAAAAACTTCATTCGAAATTTAATTTCTACGCTACCACGTTCCAATGATTGCTATGTCAGGAGTATTGAATTAAGTTTGATATGTCAACGTTGTGACACGGCTTTGTATAGATTACTTATCTATGGATGAATTTTGCTTTTTTTCAATTTTTTTTTATTTTTTATTGAGTATGCAAGAGAAAACATTACAAAAATGAAGCTGACTTTCAACAAGGTGATGCCTGTATTGTGAAATCAAATTTTCTTTATTGAAAGTTTATTAGTAGAATGAATTTCTACCGTTCGGCTTTTTTGGCTTTTTTTTAAAGCGAAGTTTTAAGTAATAAAATGAAAGAAACTACTTGATTAAAATTTCATTTTGACCAAGTGAATTTGCTTGCTGGTATTTGGTTTAAAAGAAGAAAAAATTTAAATATACACAAACCTCGTTCCCATCTGATTAACCGGATTGGATGGCCAGCAACTCGACATGGAATAGTCACATCACGTCCAGCAACTATGGTCACATTGGGCATGGGTCGAATGTAAGGAATTCCTTTTTATCCAAAAAAAAAAAAGTGATATATAAATATTTTAAAACTGAAACATTTTATAAATATTGATAAACAGTACAGCACATTTATTTTTAATTATTTGTGAACAAACCTCTGCATTGCAGTGTAAGGAAAATATTGAAGATTTTTTTATTTCCAACAATTTTATTATCCAATACTTAGTGAAAACCATGGAAACTAAGTTGAAATAAACTTTTACATCAATTCTTTAAGTGACAGGAACCTTATTTTCCTATCCCCTGTGTGCCTTAATGTGAGACCTAATGGTAATTCCAATTCAAATGGGCCATAAAAATAAGTATTTACTGCGAAGATGATTTTATTTATGGTCTATTTAAAACATGGATCAGATTATCGGTATTGAGAACAGAAGTTTGCAATAAAATTTAATTTAAATTATTATATGGCACATTTTCATTGGCTGGATTTTTCAAGTCTTCAGACAGAAACAAGAAATCATGTAATGACTCAGTCAATCAGAAAAATGTGCATTTTTAAATTTACTATCCTTAATGGAGTTAATCAAATCATTTATTGTTTAATACAATTTACATTTTGCTTCATATCTTAGCAAAATTTTCGTGATGATCCACTTTTGAGTTTTTGACAGATGTCGTTCGATCTGCCGTAGAATAAAATCTTTTTTTTCCTCAACTAAGGAGCTGGAAATATTTAGGATGAAAACAGTATTACATTATTCCAACTATTAGATCAATATTTTTTTTAAAATGTAGTTAATTGAAATATTTTGATTAGCAATGCATTTAAAGCAATTAAGAATTTTCCTTTAATTAAAAAGTATTTTAATTATTTTTTTCATTTCGACTCAGCTTGACATTTTTTGATCATGTGGTGTTGTTGTTGGCTTGACAATATATGTAAAAGCTCATATAAAAGCAAAAATCTTTCATTTTCTCAGTTTTTAAAAAAAATTTGGTAAATATTTGAATCTAGATTTGTCATATGCATATCCATTTTTTTCTTTTCTTTTTTTATTTTCAAATTCTATTTATTCTCTTTTCTGAGATTTTCTACAGCTTCCACCGTTACCTAGGTGATAATCTGGCACACCTGCAACTCGGATCGATATGAACCTGTGTGTATGTGCACGGCCAAAGCTGCAGATACGATACGCTAGTAAATGAAGGGGAAATTAGAACACAAGCGATTTCTTGCTCCCGAGGAAATTCCTCTTGTATCCGCGGGTATTGAAGATTTATATCATTGGATGCTACATCCGTTCGAATAAAACATGGACTCACCCAACTGACTTCCTGCACCAGGCTCAGATTGAGTGTAATGCTGTACTAGCTTCAATTTATCTAGCCATTGGTATCTGTTATAAATCATAAACAGATATAGTGGCATTATTTGTCTTTTTCCATTGTTTTTCTTACTCCGAAAGTGGAAATTGGTGATGGTAATGGGATTTAGAGGAGATGGGTGATTTTTTTTTGCAGGGAAATAGTTTATTTCCATAAAAGATGTCGTAAATTGAGAAATGCAGAATCGGAAAAGTCATTTGGAGCCAATGTGTTTTGCTTTGCCATGATTGCCCCATAGTGAGGTCTGGGGGAAATGCCTCGCGAGTTTTGTTGTTTGGTGTTTAGAGATTGAAATCTGAAAATGGGTAGTAATTAAAAGTGAAGTCCAGCAGAGAAAAGTTAAATTTGCGCTTCAGGTTTTTAATTATTTACATGTTTTATACATTTGGTCGCGAAAGGGTCATTCGTGTTACCAAGGGATATGTGGGGAATGTATTTTGTGTTTTCCAGTGTGTAAACAATGCGTATGTAATTAAACAGATAATTTGGAAAATAAAACTGAGATATGACCACAAGCACAGGAAGAAGAAATTTAATTTTGACCAATACTCTAATGTGCTGATATTGCCGATAAACTGTTTATTACTACTTTTGATGTTGTTTTAATGTTGTAAACTCATGAAATTTCAGATTGAAATTAGATAATTTGTTTGAAAGCTATACTGTATGCAGTTAGTGTATTTGATGTAAAAACGTTTAGACAGATGGTGGTGTGAGTTTTACAACCCACATTAGCAATTGTGGTGAAGACGAATCGTTTTTAATTACCGAGACAGGCAAGCTTAATGGCACCTTGAATGACAAATGGAATTTGATCATGAGCAAATTTATATTTTGTTTTATTTTTATTAAAAAAAATGCATTTAGTTCTAAAATATAAGTTGAATTGTCGGTAAATGGTAGTGTAATTACATTTTATAAATGAGTTTTCGTTTTATTTTATATTCCAGATTTCTTTTCTTTTCTTTTTTTTTTTAATATGATTTATGATATTTGAGCGCATTAAAGATAACGTTTTATACACTCTACATTGCTACTACATCATCTTTACCTTGGTCTATGTCGAGAGAAATTAACTCTATGCATCAAATAAAAATTTTTTGTCGTCAGGTTTTTTCTTGTAAAAAATTACCAGAGACTTAGCAATTTTTTTTTGTCACCAAAAAATAAAATATCACAAACACCAAATATTTAGAGCCAGCAAAAAATAACAACTCACAACATTTATTACCTATTTTATATAATTAATATTTTAATTCAAGGTGTGAGGAATGTCGGAACTACTTCAGTAATGGACTTAACCATAAGTAACTCAGTCAGTTGTTATTATTTGTCAATACTTTAATGTAAACATTTAGCCAATCCTGTGAAAGGACTTATTTAGACCGAAAAATAAATATCTGGAAAAAAATTTGGCGTTTGATAATATTTCGAAGCACTTAATTGTTGGCCAATCATATCTGCTTATAGTGAAAAGCTCCTAGTGATAAGCTCCTACTAAGAGCTTTTCACTTGAGAAGAATTGCCCTTGAAGCATGCGCATTGTAGTGTTTCCTGTTTGGTTTTTTTCTCAATGGCGGCAAAACACCACCAATTTAAAACTTAAAAAATTCTTCTCCCGAATATTCCTAGATCATGGGAGATTAATATCATACGAGAATAATCATACGAGTACGGATTTTCTTGAGAGGTAAGATTCCGAATGCCCGATAATCTTGGGATATTACATATGAGAATTTTTAAAATCAATAAATTAGAGCAAGCCGAGCAATTTTAACAATGGTTTAATTGTTAAATTTTGACACTGATAGTATAGCATGTTGGTGTACTTCTTATAGTAAATGTACTATTTTGATTTATTACACGTAGGTTTAATCTTAGCATGTAAATACTTGAGGGTTACAAACGGAAGTGAAAAGGGTAATTATGTAGGGGTAAACTAAAAAAGTTATTCAGGTATCACCTGCATTGTAAATTGATAACTAAATGTACTATCATTTTGACCATTGTTAAAATCACTTTTTTGTTGATTCTCCTATAGAATACCACTCGAGATCGGGCGATTGTTGTTCGGGATTCTTTTTTCTGATCTCTCAGGAAAATGAGTGATGAACGACTACAACAATTGCCCGATCTCGAGTGGTATAAGATCACTCAGGAAAATTCGTGCGCGAACTACTACAACAACAATCGCTCTCTTTTGTGGTATTATAACATAACTAAAAACACTCAAATTTTGAGTCTACAATTATAATTGTCATTTTTAGTCTTTATCAAGGGGTTTAAAGGTTTAAAATGCACTTACCAAACACGTTGAGTCTTGCAATGTGCTGAGCAGTGCCAACTCGGTTCGTAGCGATGCACTTGTAATCTCCGCCATCCTCGACTTTGAGCCGGGTAATGTTCACCTGGCTGACCATGTCGCCTGCACTAACACTCTGATCGGAAATTTGGAACCGTTTGCTCTCGGGTATTGGTTGTCCATCCAATGTCCAGCTGATTTCAGGCGTTGGATTTCCAGATGCTGCACATTGCAGAGAAAGCGATGGACCCGGATGAAGCGTGTTTTCAGAGAATACTTGATGCAATACAGGAGCTGCATCTAAAAATAAAATTAATCAAAATGTGATTAAATTTCAATTGACTTAAGGCGCCATTTGTTTGTTATTGCTGAAAATTTAATTGCGATTGTGTTGTAATTGAATTTAGAGTTAGTAGCACATAGAAGAAAGGGAAAGTTGAGCTAATAAAGTTGAAATAAAAAGAAGTGAAAAAGATTGTGAAAGATTTTACACCTCATGCTAATTGAATTCATTTTAAGTGCATTTTTTCTGATCCTCTTCTTCGTTTCCACACCTTTTGTACAAAAGACATCTAGTTGGTCCTTTGCACATTCTTTTTAACAAAAAAAAAAAATAAATAAACAAGGTTTTAAAAAACCTTTCAGTTTTTTTGTTTTTTAAATTTTTATTTTCATGTTTTTTGAAGATTAAAGGGATTATTTTGTTTACTGTACTTGTTTTTTTTTTGCTTTGAAGATTTTTCTTTCAATTTATTTTTGTTTGCAAAATACAAAGTAGTTGATAGAACAATTGTGGTTCCCACTTTGCCAATTCTAATCTTAATATGAATGCAACCCATCTGCTTTTAAAGAATAAATAGTTATTTTTTTTTTTTTAAAAGTAGTTTTTTCCCAGATAAGAATGAAAGAAAAAAAAAGAGAAATAAGGAAAACCTTTTAGCTGCTTGTATTGCATCATTAAAAGCATTTGGAATGTGCGCCATCTTTTGCTTATTAGCAAATCGATATTTGCAGTTCACCTTTTCGCTTTGGCACACCACGGATGAGTTGGTTAGACACTTCTTTCACCGTAGGAGATTAACTAATTAAGTCCAACCCGAGTCTGACGTAGCGGCCGGGAAGGAAACCAGCCAGAGCAGATTGAATTGACGGCTGATTCACGCGGTGGCCAAACACACTTCATTAAGAAGCGTTGCTCCTCTGTATGACAGGGCAGCAAACGGCAGTTTTATACGGTCCAATGCCAGTGTAATCCTCTCACACTTGACCGTATGATTTCACAGATTTTGTGACGGTTTTTGCTGTTTCTTTGATTTATTAGGCACTGCGAATGCAATAATGTTGACATTGTTGGTGTTAGTTCACTATAACTTTGATAATTATAATTTTTATGTGAAATTTTGCGTAGACATAGCTTTATTTTTAGGATTCATAAATATGTAATGTAATATATAATAATCCATTGATATTTTGTTGGAAATGGCAAAACATTGCTAAATAATTATTCATCTCATTAAATTTATTACTTTTGTGCGGTTTGTGTGCATAATCTGCTGGCTATATATAAGCTAGTACAACATCAATTTTAACCACATCAAACCACTGTTTGTATAATTTTGCAGGTGTCTTGCTAGTATACACAGGTTGTAAAGGTCAACTACTCAATTTCATAAGTTTATGAAATGTTGAAATTTTGAGTCAAGAAAAATGGAAATTTCTTAAAAGCTGTAATACTAACAGACAATTACTCTAGTTTTAAGAGGATTTATAGGAATGATAGAGCTATCATTTCGTGTTACTGAGAAAAAAATTAAAAACCACCGAAATCAGGTTTTTGCAATTTTGACAATATCTCGAGAACTGTTGAAGATGAAATTAAAAATTAAACTGATCTATACTCTGTTTATCATTTCGTGCGCAAAACTCCCATTGGTTAATAACCTATATTGTACTGAAAGTACAATATAGGTATAGTGTTATAGTGTATTGTGGTATCTTATTTTAATCCTCTAGTTGAGCTGAGTCGAAAAATCATTGTTTTGTAGTCCAAAAATGTGCATGCCATTGTTAACAAATGAAAATGCTTGTAAAATATTTTTAAAAAATTATTTGCATTTGGGTTTTTGTATTGTTGCGCACATTTTTTGGATACGAAACAATAATTTTTCGATTCGGCTCGATTAGAGGATTAAATTAAGATACCACAATATATACTTTCAATACAATATAGGTCATTAACCAATGGAAGTTTCGCGCACAAAATGATAAATAGAGTATATAGGATGGTCAATTTCTTGGTTTAAAACATCTATTTTTAATGCATATCCTAATTAAGATTTTAAAATTTTAGTGTAATGACATTATGGATATACTTCTAGTTTAATCTTTCATTATTCTATCTACCATAGGCCTTTCGACTGTTCACCAGTCTTCTTCAGTGGTTTAC
>JH432009.1:113906-127716 GCA_000239455.1 Strigamia maritima | reverse complement strand
AAATTGGATGTATGGGTCTGCGAAGCTGTCAAAAAAGTCATAATGGAGCTATGTAATGTTGTCAACAGTCAAATTTTTAAAAAATTATTGTGACCAGAATTGAATTGAATTGGGAAAATGACAAAAATTCCATTGGAATTTCAGACTTTTGCCACCACCAACATAACTGCGCATGCGTAGAGCGCGCTCGGTCGCGCCCTCTGGTGATAAGCGAAAAGGCTTATTATTGATTAAAAGCATAGCACTTGTGATGTTACTACCGGAAATTTGATTTGTCGATGGCACTGTATAATTAAATTTAGTGATCATATCATTCAATTTCTTAAACTGTGCTGACTTGATTTTTTTTAAATTTAAAAAGCGCATTTTTGTATCTAATTTTTCTTAGTTATGATCATTTAGACTGAAGTTATACCGTAGCTTTATTGGATTTTTTTGTAATGTGGGTATAAATTGCCACATTGGAATTGGGCAGAAATGACGCAGACAGGTCAACATTTGAAGATTTGCAGGAGGAAAAAATTGAAGTTGAGAATTTCGTTTTCACTCAAGTAGTAAATTGTGAGCGTAGTAATTGAGTAGAAACGTCGATCGGTTTTGTCACTTGGTCTTTTGATCTTTAGGGCCAAATGGAAAAAAGAAGAAAGTTTCCACCAGTCAAGTCGCTCCATTGGTTTTCCATTAGGGACATTGTAGAAACCAATGGACGAAAGGAAATGTTTACGAGCTTTCGATAGTTTTCAAGACTTGTAATATGGCTGAACAAACTATACAAACAACTTGTTTGGTTTTACTTTCAAAGCTCATTTTTTATTTTTGAGTTTTTAGATGCTCATCCTACATATGTTGTTTGCACTGTTTAAAAATTTGCTAATAGATGGAGCTGGGGTGCTGCGAAAGTGGCCACCATTACTACATGGCCAAACAAAGAATGTATTAAACTGAAAATTATTATGTTAAATTACACTTTATTAACTGGAGCACTTTCAACTGTCATTTTCACTAGATAATTTAATTTAAATAAAGAATGTGAACTTGCTATAGGCTTTACTCTTAACCGGTACTGTAAATTCTGCAATAAGTGTCTGGTTTCTAATTGCCAATATGGTACATTACTGACCATGCGCGAACTCTGGAGGATTTCTAATTGTTGTTTGAAAATGAATGAAGTTCTTTTAACTTACATTTACTTTCTGATTGTTTTATTCTTGTAATGTTATTATCTATTTGTCTCAGTGAATATCAAGTATGGGCTCTCATATCACGTGATATAAATGTATATTGCAGTTTAAGATGGCGGCTTCATTATTTACGTAGTTCATATGATCAGCTTAATACTCAGCTTAGCATTATTAAGTCAACTTTAAGAATTGATCCAAGATTCATAAACTATGTAGATTCCAGAAATTTAGATTTAAGATAACATTATATTTTTGATTGAAAAACAAGCTTTTTGATCCAAAAACAAGCTTTTGGATCCAAAAACAAGCTTTTGGATCCAAAAACAAGCTTTTGGATCCAAAAACAAGCTTTTTGATCCAAAAACAAGCTTTTTGATCCAAAAACAAGCTTTTTGATCCAAAAACAAGCTTTTTGATCCAAAAACAAGCTTTTTGATCCAAAAACAAGCTTTTTGATCCAAAAACAAGCTTTTTGATCCAAAAACAAGCTTTTTGATCCAAAAACAAGCTTTTTGATCCAAAAACAAGCTTTTTGATCCAAAAACAAGCTTTTTGATCCAAAAACAAGCTTTTTGATCCAAAAACAAGCTTTTTGATCCAAAAACAAGCTTTTTGATCCAAAAACACTATAATCAACTATCCAAAAAACAAAATCATCTATCCAAAAAACAAAATCCTAGATCCAAATCTTTATTTGGCAACTCCTAATAATAAGTAAAATGATAGGTCATAAATTCCTGTTGTTAAACTAGCCTACTAAATAATTGACATATTAAAAATATCATAAAATTTTATCTCCAAAGTTAATCCACATTATCATCAGTCTTTCGCAAACTTTTCTAAAAAAAATTTTTTTGGTCATAAAAGAGTTTGCCTACCGAAGTTTCGGTTCAGTAAGTGGTCATCGAATGGGTTAGAATCGTTTCACTACTCTACCGGAAATTGATGGTCGGTGGTGTGCTGATGACATTGCCTTTTTACGGGACGACGTCAATATTATTTCTCATCATCAGATTTGAAGGATAAAGTAGAAGAAAAAGAATTATCTATGTCTGAAACATTAAGATTTTCCTATTGTCTCTCTCTCTCAAAAAAAAAAATCATAGTACTTTTGCCATGTTTTCACTGTGGGAACTGCCATGTGTTGGCATAGCATATCGGAATGAGAATTGCATTTGGTTTTTATTGTATTTCGA
Organism: Strigamia maritima; assembly: GCA_000239455.1. Lineage (NCBI taxonomy): Eukaryota > Metazoa > Arthropoda > Chilopoda > Geophilomorpha > Linotaeniidae > Strigamia > Strigamia maritima. The sequence goes on along the minus strand of JH432009.1, from coordinate 125,339 downwards.
TATATGGTAATGAACTTTCCAAATTTTTCTATTTTTTGAAGAAAATGACTAATAAATATATGTACGGTAGAAGATGTACATATATAGATTGGCAGATGATTGGCTAGGTCTAAGATTGCTATCTGGGGAGGAATCAATAATAGGTCCATCGGTATCTATATAGCCACGTGATCTGGATAAAATGAAGTTGTGAGATGGGTGAGGAAAAGGAGATGAAAGTTTTAAATTTCTTTCAACTTTAACACAATAGGGCTTTTAAGTTAGTGATAAAAGAGAGCGAATGGGCACGTAATTCATTCAAAGCTCGACAAGTTCGCCTGTTGGTTTATTGGAAATGGTGATGGTTTGCCTGAAAGACTAACCAACGAAGAATAATGGATGGAAACAGTAAAAGTCGCATCATCAACCTTTAATTTATTTTAAGAAAAATTTAACAAATATATACAGAATGTTTAGTAATTTAAAACATCTATTTTTAATGCATATCCTAATTAAGATTTAAAATTAAAGTGTAATGACATTATGGATATACTTCTAGTTTAATCTTTCATTATTCTATCTACCATAGGTGGTAGATATGACAGATGGTATATATGGTAGATAGAATAATGAAAGATTAAACTAGAAGTATATTCATAATGTCATTACACAAAATACACAAATTACACAAATATTTTAAATACAGGATGTTTACTATAACATGAACCAGTTAATTAATTTAAAATATTGTACGATAAGTCTTACCACAAGTTTTGTATTAAGAATGTATATATTCAAAAAAAGTACTGGAGCGTTGAACTGTTCCACTCCTGCACCCCACTGAATATGAGAATGTGGCACAGCAGAAACAAGTATTTTGGAATGCTTCTATAGTCTTTCCACGTATCTTTATAGTCTATCTTGGATTGGCTGGAACCTTTTCACAATTTTGTAACACAAAATAGTCTGTGAGAAGTCGTGACCGGGAAGTGCTATTTGCACAGCAGTAATCTTCTGTGATTTTCATACTTAAAGCCTAAGGTCCTAATCACCAGCAGGTTATTCAAGCCATGCTACAATACTAACCTAACCTAACTGATCAGCGTTTCTTAAAAACTTAAAAACTAATCTCACAAAGCACAGTAAGCGAAGATTAGTCCTAACCTAACCTAACCTAGGCTAACCTAACTTTACAAATTAACATAAACTAACCTAGGCGAGGCGCGAAACGGCTTGCTTATCACTTACACGCTCTTGGCATGTTTTGCACTATGTGACCTGAAAGTCTGCTGTGAAAATAGCTCTTCCAATCTTGACCGGTCTGGACCCATTGTAACCGGTCGCAACTCGCGACCAATCCTGACTTATTGTAACTGGTCGCGACCAATCCTGACTTATTGTAACTGGTCGCGACCAATCCTGACTTATTGTAACTGGTCGCGACCAATCCTGACTTATTGTAACTGGTCGCGACCAATCCTGACTTATTGTAACTGGTCGCGACCAATCCTGACTTATTGTAACTGGTCGCGACCAATCCTGACTTATTGTAACTGGTCGCGACCAATCCTGACTTATTGTAACTGGTCGCGACCAATCCTGACTTATTGTAACTGGTCGCGACCAATCCTGACTTATTGTAACTGGTCGCGACCCATCCTGACTTATTGTAACTGGTCGCGACCAATCCTGACTTATTGTAACTGGTCGCGACCCATCCTGACTTATTGTAACTGGTCGCGACCAATCCTGACTTATTGTAACTGGTCGCGACCAATCCTGACTTATTGTAACTGGTCGCGACCAATCCTGACTTATTGTAACTGGTCGCGACCAATCCTGACTTATTGTAACTGGTCTTGACCAGACTTGACCTTTTGTAACCGCTCGTGACCGATCTCATCTAATAAATGGAAATGGTGTCCCTATATTGTTCTTTGATGTTGTCTTACTGTCATACTCAGTCATTGTTTCGCTATTGGCTGATGAGATCATATGATCCTGCTTTAATACATGGTTAAGTGAAAAGATCTCAGCCAATCCGAGATGGACTATAGAAATATGCTGACAAATTTTACAATATTTTAACTATACCAGAGGTTTTCTTAAGGTAAAAAAAATTGACCGCAAACATTATATCTATAGTGAATGATTTTCCTTTAAAAGACAATTGACGCACTGGAATTGCATGAACCTTTAGCTTTTTGCTTTTGTGTGTGTCATGACGACAGTATTAGCCCCCTGTCAACACGGCTAAAGGGTGGGATAAGCATTGTCTCGAATTCTCAGCTAAACGACCGTTTCCCTTGCCTATCTGTACGACACCTGTCTTATATACTCGCACTCCAGCCCGGCTAAGAGCTGTCGAGCCCGGCATTCATTAATCAATAGCAAAAGCAAAAGCAAACACTCGCACAAAACTGTAATGTATATTGATGTTATTTTTATTTACATGTTTATGTCAACGACTGAGTGTTGAGAATAAATAAATAATTAAATAAATGAATAAATAAATTGTAACGGTCAAACTGACAAAGAATGATGAGTTTTGCTTCATGTGTTGATGAGATGAGGTTAAATGGTATGAATTAATGTTTAATCGGGGGATTCGCGAGCAACAGTTTGCGGAGACTTCAAAAGGTATGAAATAGTCGAAGGAAGGAAATAGTTGTTTCTGTAATTAGCTGCTCATTACGCATTCGAGTGTTTACAGCTCTGGAGTAGTTTAGAATTCGAGGTGCGCAAAGGAGTGGAGGCACTACAACGAGTAATTATCGACTAATTTATTTCTCTTGCTCGTGCAAAAGTTGCCAATTGGGTCTTAAAACGAATGCCAATCATTTAGGATTTTTCACGCTTGTGCATGTCAAGCATATTCTGGTCTATTGTTTCCTTCTTACTTTTTTTTATATTCTTTTTTAAATTGCTTTTAATTTAGTCTTAATGGATGATGAATGCAGGGTGATTAAGCTAACGATTTATTCTATTGTTTCCGTTTGCAGGTTTGGGATGAACAAATCAAGGAACTTGTCCAGGGTATTAGATAAGGCAGAACAGACAGAAAACACAGTTAAAGGTGAGCGGCAACATGTTTTTGTAGGACCACAACATTGTTAGATAGATTATGTATCTGAATAGTTTTTAGACCAGAGAACTGTCTATTTACAAAATAACCACAAACTGGACTACGTATAAATTGTCTAAAAATTAGACAAAATGATTCTTAATCCAGAATCTGACAATTAGATCATGGAGTTAGATGTAGAAAGGAATAGAAACTCATATAGCCACAATGCATTTAATGCGCAATGCTGAGAACAGGACGAGATATTGCGTGGTATCACGAGATGACGGCCATTTTGCATTTTTACGTCATTGCTATCAATAATTTTTAAATTCTTTATATTAATTCCGCTTTTGTGTATTTGAGGTAATGCAATGAAACAATTATACAATGCCCAAACCTCATTGCAATTTCAACCATTGTAACATGTGGTTTGGTACTGTTATTATAACGAGGTTTGTCGTGAAAAGCTCGTGACAATGCAATGATGTATATGTTTAATATGATGCCAATGCAGTTTCTACCGTGTGAGAAGATGTAATGGGAGCTCATGCTAGCATCACATTTCTGTGTTTGTTTGAGTACATATTGAGACTGGTTCAGGTTAGGCAGCCCGTTAGGACTAATCTCGCGGCGCGCAGCGAGAGGTTATGTGGTAATTCTGATAACATGGTAAAACGAGCAAATGTTTGCGAGGGTTTTGCAAAGGTGACTGATCGTAGTCTTATGCCATGAAATTTCTATGGATACATCTTGGGATACATAAAGGATTTACAAGAAAACCCGTTTTTGGGGGTTGGTATTATTGATGAGTTGATGAGTTGATATGTTGTTATTGTAAAAAAAAAAATGGCGACCGATTAAACACCATCTAGTGGCAATTTCTACCAATAATATGAGCATATAGGGTACAATAAGGCTGATATGGCTTGTCTATAGGATTCCTAATATCTTTATACCAGCCCTGGTGTTTAGTTATGGTTTACTGAATTCTTCCGTTTGCAAACTACGTTGGTTGAGGGTTTTTGCACATGGAATCGGTGTGTAAATCGGTAAGTAAACTCACAAGTCTATGCGTATATATCAGTTTTGAGAATGGGATAACTGTCGAATCAATATCCCCAGTGAGGCCAGCTGGTCAAGTATTCTTCCTACTTTTCCACAGGTTTGATATGAGGTAAGAGGTTTTAGAGAGACCAATGAGCGTTATATACTGATCTTGTGGCCCACGTTGACCTATGGTCTAATTCCGGAGTGGCCACTACTTGGGTTAGCGTAAGTGCATGGGAATGAGGACTACACGCTGCCCCGAGACAGCCATAAATAAGGGCCAAACACATAGAAAATAGGAGTTTTCAGAAGAACTTATTAGTTTTGCCAGCAGGCAATTGGGTTCTTGAAATTGATCACATGTATCTTAAGATGCCTCCAAGTTCTGCAATTCATTTTATTAAATTATTGCATTTTATTGCATTAATAGGACATTTGAGATATCCGTAATTTATTGTGTTTTGGAATGGCAGGTAAGTATTGATCAAGATTGTAATGGTTGGAAACAGAGTTGTCATGACAACAAACAAGTTAATCTTAGCAGATGCTGTTGTTGTTAGATAGTTGTTAGTTTTTTCTCTAAATTTATTTTTTAATTGGGGTTGGTTTAGTTGCAGAGAAGGGTTCTGACAGAATAGAAAATTTGTGCAGTGCAGAGAAGTGGTCTGGGCAGTGAAGGGAAGAGTGCAGTACAGAGAAGTGTTCCGTATGATTCGTTTCATGCATTTTATACAGGGGATAGAACAGTAAAAGTTCTCTAACAATCGATGTTTATTTATTTAGCTGCTGTTGTGTTATGAAATATGAAAACATGGATTTTTGCTGCGGGATTATTTGGTTAAAGGTTATTTAGTTGTGTGTTGGTTAGGGTTGCGTTTTTTCAATACTGAGTGTTGATGGCATTCTGATGGAGATCACGCAATCTTGGGTGGCACGATGTACTTATGTCACAAGACTCACAACATCATTTTATAGTGAAATGAAAGCAAAAAGTCAAAAACAAGTTGTGCAAAACGATTTTAAAAAATAAAAATTAAATATTTACAGAGAAAAGACATAAAGGAATATTGCAAGATCTGGAGAGGGAGGAAAAAACATTTCATTTGTGTGGTATTTCTATAGGGTAATAAAATTTTATAGTTAATAATCTCGATGGGGTGTTTTCAAATGCAGTGCAATCAATTATTTTAGGGTGGTTGCTGGAGATTAATCCAAAAGTTTTTTAGAGGTTTCGACTTTCGAAGGAAGAATAAAGTTTATTTAAGAGCATTTGTAGGGTTTAAACATGCCCATCAAATTAAAGATTAGAATCAATATGAAGAGGGAACGGTTGGGAAGGGTCAGTGAACTCAAGAGAAAAGGAGATTGTATTATCAATCATTTTGTGTTTTTAAAAAATATTTGTATGTTGTCTTATAAATTGTTTAAACATACTCATCTTTCATTATTAATCTTGTATATAAATATTTTATATGCATGCACAACTTTGAATATTAATCTTATATTAATATTTGATAAGTTTTGTGGTAATGGATAATTTTCAATTGCATCTTGCATTTTGGATATGAAATTAACTGAATTAGAGTTGACTTTAAGATCAAAAGATTTGTATGTAAAATAAATAACAATCAGCAATTTTCAATTTTTAACTTACATACTTTCTCAGTATCAGAGTATTAGTTAGAAAAGCTCGGCCAAGGACTGACTTGAATTTCCCGGTTCCAAGAGTATCATTGCCGTTTTTAGCAACTCGCATGTGACTGCGAGAATCGATTGCCGAGTCAGTGACTAGCCGCTCGAGGCGAGCCGTCTTACGGGTTCCGCAACTAGCCAGGCAGTGAAAACCGACCACCCAACAAAGTAGAAGAAGTTCTAGACTAATGTCAAGATTAGCCAAGTAAGAGTGAAGTAGTAAATTAATGCAAAATTTTATTTTCAACAAATAAGTTGAATTCGCTATTGACATGCTATGCAAAAGCAAAACTTTAAAATTTTTAATTAACATCTTCTTTAATCAATTAACTCTGAAGCATTAGCATTTATTTTACATCATTCTGAATTGTAAATTCAGCACAACAGCCTTAACTAAACCCATAAAGACATAAACAATTATAATTAAATTTACCATGCTTAACTTTAAATCTGTCTTTAAAAATAATCATTTTGGAGTTTGTTGGTCTTTGGAGGGATATTTACTAAAGATCAACAAATCCAGCGCACATCAATTGTTACTGCACATTTCAGTGCTCCTAAGTACTGGATAGAGGTTTAATCAGTCGTGCTCCTTGGTTATATAAGCTTATAAACACACACATTATAATAAATGAAAGGATTTGTGATGGGTAGTGACAAAAGTTATCTGTATATGAAAATTTAGATTAAATGCTATTAGTTGAATCTGTCAAGAGTGAATGCAATGAAAAGACACAAAAAATAGAAATCTTGTTTCAAGAGATGAGGAAAACGCCAGAAGGAGAAGAAATCAATAGCTTTTGAATGTTTTATCAATTGCATGTTTTTTTTGTTTTATTTTTACAACTGAACAAATAATTGCTTTCCAAAATTCTAATTTTAGGAGACAAATAAATCTAAAAATACAAAATTGGATTATTTTTTTATATGGATATTGTTGATACATTTTGGTAATGATGTTGAAGTCTAGAACAATGGTTCTATGAGTACCCAAGGTTTTTAGTCTGGTATTCAAGCTTGGGTGTAATTGGATTTCTTTTGTTTTAATTAAGAAGGCCCTGGAGTGACGGAAACAGGAATGCACTCAAAGTTTATGTGATGTTTTTAGGTTTAAAACATTAGCTAGATTCAGTATTGAAAGTATAAAGAGATTTTTTCGATTTTCAAGCATTGGAAGGCAAGGAAGTTACTTTTTTCTTTGAAATTGACAGTAGTTAGATGCAAATTAAAGAATTTTAGATTGTGAATGTGCTTATAAAAGTCACTATTGAGGCTAAAATTGATTTTTAAAGTTCATAAACTAACTTTTTAAGTATAGAAATCACTTTAGAAAATGATTAAATTTATTTTTGAGGTTTATGAATGAATTAAAAATAAATTAAAATATCAGAAAAGAATTTAAAATCATAAATTGTAAGATTTTACTAAAATTTGAAAAAATAGATGGAAAATCCCATGATAAAATTACAAATTTAAAATCCAACTTAGATTTCTAACCTAATTTCTAAGTCCTGTTAAAGAACTTTCTAATTCCCAATCTTTTTTGAATCTTAACTCTTCAGTATTTACCACTGACCTTAAGCATTAACACTTAATCCAAATTCTAAGTCCTACCTTTTGTAGAATTACACTAGGCGGGTTCGAAAATGATTTTGCACTGAACGACCAGTGCAACTGATAGTGTAAATGTCAAGTTGCACGACTGACTTTTCGAGTTAAAATGTTGCATATGCATTTACACTGGAATTTACACATAATTCACACAAATATGGCTGCCGTAATAAACAAACAAGCTGTACGGAGCAGTTGTTTTTCAGCAAGCACATCATTCTTGCCTGCTTTTTTTTACAAAAAAGTAACATTAGATAGTAACAAATAGTAACAATAGTAACAATTTTGATAATCATGCACATTGTTACTACTTACATTCGAAGCGAGGATTCAAGATGGCGGCAAATACAATACTTTAAACGTCAAATTCCGTTGCACGTGCATTTGCACGACGAAAATAGGTCAATTCCGTTTAAGACGGTTGAACGACGTTAACACGAATTAATTCGTGTAAACAACGTGCAAATTAAAATTTAAACGAGTGTAAACGTGGTTACACTCGTTTAAATGACTTTTCGAACCCACCTACTGTCTCAAATTAAATGGTGAAAAATATGAATCCTGGTTTTGTTGAAATAAATTGTTGGAAACTTAGAAAATAATGATGCACACACTTTAAAGTTAAAATGATCACTGGATTTTATTCTTGGTTTTGAACTGTTTAAGAAAGGTTGTTCACATCTAACTAAAGGTCCCCTCCTTAGTTTTAGGAAATGGGGATCAAAAGATTAAAAGGGAACAGAATGTCAAGAACTAATTCAAACTAACACTAAAACAACCTTAAAAAAAGGGTTAAAAGAAATACAAACTTATTCCATAAAAATGAGACAAATTACGGTAAACACTAAAAATGCAAATACAATAAAATGAGAAGTTATAAAAAGTTATAAAAATGTAATTTCAAAAATATCAAATAATTAAATGAGCACTAAGTAAAACATTCAATAAAGCACTGGATTTCACACTTTTAAAGATTAACATTAGGTGCATTCAGGAACTAAAACTCATCAAAAACGAGTTTTGAGAGTGGTTAGTTTTGTGTGTGTTTTGTGTATGTTTTGTGTATAATTCTGAGTGTGAAAATCTGAGGCACGTTTTAGCTAAGTTTTAGGGAAGTTTTAGCTTCGTTTTACCTTCTATCACATGACTTGAAGCAGTCATGTGACATCTAAAACAAATGGCGCCGATCTAACTCTACAACAGTAGTGTAGATGCTGCGCAGATGAGTGCGCAATTTTAAGACACAACTCGTTTCTCGTGAAACGCTGGAATTGTAGCAGGTGCATTCAGGAACTAAAACTCATCAAAAACGAGTTTTGAGAGTGGTTAGTTTTGTGTGTGTTTTGTGTATGTTTTGTGTATAATTCTGAGTGTGAAAATCTGAAGCACGTTTTAGCTAAGTTTTAGGCAAGTTTTAGCTACGCTTTAGCTTCGTTTTGGCTACACTTTAGCTTCGTTTTAGCTTCTATCACATGACTTGAAGCAGTCGTGTGACGCATAAAACAAATGGCGCCAATCTAACTCTACAACAGTAGAGTTAGATGCTGTGCAGACGAGTGCGCAATTGTAAGACACAACTCGTGTCTCGTGAAACGCTGGAATTGTAGCGTTTCCTAAAATGCGCGTGCATGCGCGTTTCTCGGCTTAAACCTAAACGTTTCCGGAAATGACAACGCATTTCAAGAAACGAAACGAGGGAAACGACTGAAACATGAAAATGTTTTAGTTCCTGAATGCACCTAATGTTTCCTAAAACGCCCGTGCATGCGCGTTTCTTGGCTTAAACTTAAACGTTTCCGGAAATGACGTCACATTTCAGGAAACGAAACGAGGGAAACGACTAAAACATGGAAATGTTTTAGTTCCTGAATGCACCTAATATAATTTAGTGCATTACCAAGGTTAAGCCAGCACTCGAATACAGCTGTACTAAGATTGGCATTTTATCATTACTAATTGGAGTATTTTTTTTCTTCATCCTTGGATGTCGGATCAAATTGGATTGGAGCGATTTAATTGGTTGCATCAGTTGAAGAATTTGTAGAATTTTAAATGATGGGAAACGAGGGGATCAAAGAGAAATGGCAAACTTGTCGCCCCCCTTTCTGCTCTTGCACGTGCATATCTTGACTGCGCGGCATCGAAATGTCATTTATCAGCCAAACTGTGCCATCTCATATAGTTCATACATTAAAAGATTGGAAGAAGGAAAAGTTGAACTCTTGCTTAGTAGAGCGGTAGGGGGAATTTTTGGCACTTGTTCAACAAGAAGAGATGTATGCAAATGAGATTGCAGCTAGCGAAGAAGGTAAAAAATAAAAGAAGACGAAATTTGTTAAGTAGATTCTCGATTGATTTGATTAATTAGTTGAAATGCAATCGGATGTCAAAGTGTGACAAGTTTGTTGATTTTTTTTTGCTTTTCTTAATTTCGTGTTGCGTTATGGGTTTACGACATCAAAAATTTTATTACTGAATAATTTTTGCCATTTCTTAAATGGGCCAAAATGATTTTTATTTAATTTTTAAAGTTTCCAAAAAACGTTTAAAAAAACGTTTTGTGTCTTAAACGGTGCTTGGTGAGGGACATTGTTGGCCACTACTGGCATGGTGCTCTTTCTGACGTCACAGCTAGTATTCTCTTTGTTAAATCCATAGGGTTTACATCACAATTGGTAACAACCACGTCCATTTTCGAGTTGGTCTCGCTTTTATCTCACTTTTTTCATATTAAGGTGCATTTTCATTTGCGAGAAATGGCATTTCTCGCGCCTAATTTTCAATAATCGCACGACAAAAATCGCACGCTTATCCATTTTCATGCAAGCTAGACTTGCAAAGGCGCGCGATTGTTGGCGCGATTCTGCTTCTGGCGCGATTCTGCTTCTGGCGCGCTTCTGTCGAGTCTAGCTTTGCTCACAAAATCGCGCCTAAAATCGCGCCATGTGACAACAATTTTGACATTTGAACAGGCCCCACCCACAATTGCAAATGGCGCTGATTTTTTTTCCTCCACTTGAATTTTTAATCTTGATTAATCAATGCCATCCACATCCAGAAAAGCCCAAAAATAATAAATTCAGCAATATTTGATGCTAAACATTTCACACTAATGTATATTTTATGAAATGTCAACTGATTTTTCAAAAATTTTTGAAAGCCAGAAGTGGCTCTTTGAGCTCTAATGAAAATGCTCAAGCCAGAGTTTGATTTTTAGAGCGGCGCGATTGTTGGCGCGATTTTTTTTGTGGCGCGATTTTTTTTGTGGCGAGAGAAATTCTCTCGCAAATGAAAATGCACCTTTAGGTGCGTTCAATTTGATTTAGAGAAATTAACTTAGTTGACTTAAACTCATTACATGTGACTTTTTGGACGTCATAATTATGACAAATGACTTGCTTAAGGTAATTAAACTCACTTAAGTTGAGTTCAATATTGCTTGAATAAAAATCTTAAGTGTGTAGTTGACTTAAAGTGGCAGGATATGATGTATTTGACGTCATATTCATATAAAACCTCCTATTTTAGACATCTTAACTTAAGACACGAATTGGGTTTCTTAAGTAAAGATGTCAAAGTAGGAGGTTTAGATGAATATGACGTCAAATACATCATATCCTGCCACTTTAAGTCAACTACACACTTAAGAATTTAAGAATAAGGCAATATTGAATGCAACTTAAGTGAGATTAATTACCTTAAGCAAGTCATTTGCCATAACTATGACGTCCAAAACGTCACATGTAATGAGTTTAAGTCAACTTAGCAGTTAGTCAACTAAGTTAATTTCTCTAAATTAAATTGAACGCACTTAATGTCATTTGCTCGTTTTCACAATGGGTTAAATATTTTTCCAAAAATACTTAGAAAAATTATCTAATACTTAGTTCCCACTTGGCAGAAACTCCAGCAGAAAATTTTCTGCTGTAGAAAATTTTGAGTGTAGAAAGCAGCAGTGTTAATAAATTGCCTTCCTTAGCTGGCATCCATTTTAAATTCTACTTTTCTGCATTTTTTTGCCCACTTTCAGTCCACAT
>JH432009.1:90814-113886 GCA_000239455.1 Strigamia maritima | reverse complement strand
TTTTGAGAGAAAAGTATGTTTTTCTGTCGTTGGTTCTCACCTGCGGTCTGAAAAGTGGACAAAAAAGGGCAGAAAAGTAGAATTTGAAAATGGATGCCAGCTAAGGAAGGCAATTTGTAAACACTGCTGCTTTCTACACTCAAAATTTTCTGCATCAGAAAATTTTTTGTCGGAATTTCTGCCAAATGGGAAGCAAGCATCAGGGTTTTAAAAGATGCTTGATCTAATGGACAAATAAAAAATCTGATGTTGTAAATTTTTTAAGTTGGTTCAGTGACTAATTCTATTTTAATACTGCCAAAGAATGTGATTGATTAATTTCTATGAAATGAATGAATGAACGCTGGTGATTAATATCTCGTTTGAAAACAAGTTAGGATTCTCACAATTCATTAAGATCGCGTCGTTTGGGTTGGTAATTCATCTGCCATAGGAAATATCTTGGCAAGCGGAGTAAAGTGCGGAAGATCAATTTTTTCTCATTTCCGCTTTTGTTTTTTCTTCTTTTCTGTTTTGTTTTGGGGAAAATAAAAATCGTCTGAGATAAAATCAGATTAAATTGCTGAACGCTGAACTTAATAAATTGAGAAATTATTAACTTCTAAAGAAAAAGTTTTTGTGTCAATCAATCTTCCATTCACCATCTTTATGAATACAAATTGTAGGAGTTAAACTTACGAAGGATCATCAGACCTGTATCCAGAATTTTTCGAAAGGAGGCGCTGAATAATTTTTCTTTGCTAACCCCACCTAACCCAACCCCACCTAACCTAACCCAATCTTAACCTAACCTACCAACAAGAGAGGGCGCTGGAGCATTTCAGTGCACCGGCTGCACCCCTAGATACCACTTGGAAGGATTTTTTCATTTTACGACTTAACATTACATAACATAATTACAATCTACTTGCAAACTAGACTATCAGCCAATAAGATTGTGATCAATGGTTGATGGTCTTCCCAATGGCTCTGCCAAGGGACCAAGGGATCACGGAGAGTGAGACCCTGAGAGATGCATCTTCTCCGAGTTGTTGTTGTGTGGTGTTCGAGCTGTCAACCCGGAAGGTTTTTCGCTTTACGAGAGTTTGTTATACCCACGAAACAAGAAAATGTCTAAACAACATTTTTTACAAACATTCGAAATGTTGATTCAATATAAGAATGTCATTTTTTATCAACTTGTTTTCAACATTCAAACATAAAATAAAGTTGATTTAACATTAAACGAATATTGCATATCAACAACCAATAATTCCACTGTTTGATTGTTGTATCAAAATATTGATACAATATCTATTGAATGTTCATAAGATGATGTATCAATATTTTGATAAAACAATCAAACAGTGAAAATATCGGTTGTTGATGCGCAACATTCGTTTAATGTTATGTTTGAATGTTGAAAAAATGTTGATAAAAAGACATTCTTATATTGAATCAACATTTCGAATGTTTGTAAAAAATATTTTCTGAATGTTTTTTTGACTTGGTCTTGTTTCGTGGGTAACGAGGTCAAAACTACTCTAACAGTCTGACTCGGACAAATCACGAAATGGGAATCGAACCGTAGCATACCTAGTAGCATCTCCGATTTTTAGTCAGACAAATATCACGGTGGTTTACTTTAACCGCATGAGCCCACATGTTAAAATAATGTATCTACATGTGTTTACATCTACAAGCAGTAGATCAATACTGACATATTATACTAATGACTCTACCGGAAAGCACTTTAAATAAATAAATAAAAAAACCGTCTGTGGTAGAAGGTATTGCTTAGAGAGAAGTCTCTTATTCCAGTGACTTCATCATTGGATCAGTCAGAGAAGTCTCTTCAATCTCCTTTTTTCATATATTTAATTTTCGCTACTGAAACCGCTTGACACTTCACCGGGTGCATTTTGATTTAAAAAAGACTTGCAATAATTTACCGTATTCCCTCGGAAAGAATGGCATGCCGGAAAAACCGAGTTTGACCAGATTTTGAAAATCAGACATCCGGTCATGTTTACGAATTGGTGTTGTAAAACGTAATACTCACTTTATCCGGCATGCCGAAAATTCGAATTTTCTGGCACCCTGGTCGGATTTACTATTATCCGGCATGCCGTTCTTTCCGAGAGAAAACGATACACTTTGAGAATAAATTTGTGCAAGTTGTTCCACCATGTTATTCTTAACACAAACCTGTCTAGACACTTGAATTTTCCAAGCGAATCAGTGCTTAAGTAGATTTCTTAGACCATCTGTTACAAACTTCAAGGCTCCAGCAAAATTTTTATGTCACTTTTATGGGATTTTTCCTTTGAGTAAGGTGACCCAATCAAGACATAAAAAAAAAAAAAAAAAACAAAACAGTTCTTACCTCCTAATTTGAGTTCAGCAGCTGCTTGGGCAGTTTCATCATCATTTTGTGCAAAACATTGGTACATTCCTCTATCCTCTCTTTGGACGGCTTGAAGAACGAGCATTTCTTTTGATGGAAATATGGCAGTAGTGTCCCCATCCAAAGGCAGAGGTCGTCCGTTGCGGAACCACGAAACTGATGTGACAGGATGCCCGGAGATGACACAGTGGAAGGAAGCAGATTTGCCGACGTCGATGATTTGTTGTTGTGGCTCAACATGAGCCGAAAGAGGTGCTAGGAATAAAACATGATTGCATTTGCATGAGAATTGAGTTTGGAGTTAATTTAAAATTAGTTAGTTGAGTTGTCAATTGCGAATTGACTTTTTTGATTTTTTTTATGTCTGAGCTTGTATTTGCCAAAAAATTCTCTGAGATTAGTCAATAGAATTATCTTATGTCATACAGTGTGCAAATGTGCAAATTCACCAATTGACAATTGGTGACTACTTCCTGTAAATCTCTTAGTGGATAGTTTATGTAGTCTTTCTTATCTTCCCTTCTTAATCTGTACACCATGCGCATAATTCATGTATTCCTTTGAACAGATATTCGATTTCCTGTCTTAATAAAACTTAGGTGAGCTCGTTTCATCACAATAACACTCTTACCAAACACTTGAATAGTAAACATCATTTAACATATTTCTCCAAACATAATCTGCTTCCATCGTTAGTATATTAACAAGAACTTTTGATAAATTGTTCCTTTAATCTCCATATTTTCATTTTGAATTCTACACAGCCAAAATATGATGTATATTGTCATGGCAATTAAATGAAGATGGAATTTAATACAATGAGCGACCGGTGATAATTTGTGCGCAGCTTTTAATCACTGGAATATAGGATAATTTGAACGGTGTTTGCTATACCATATCTTGGATTTGATCATCGCGTGCAAATAACTAGATGCAATGAGCACTGAATACAAAATTTCAGGGAAATTGAGGATTTAATTCCAACACGTATGGAATTTGAGTGCACTGCAATTGAGAGAAGCCCAAGTATCTTATTAGATTAAGACTGGCATGGCCTAAAGTATTCTGGAAACAGCAGGGTTGGAATAAGCAAACTATTGACATATATTGGCGAAATTGGAAAATTGCTCGGGATTTGACAGTAATCCCTTAAAGCCGGAGGGTGATGAAATGTAAAATGTTGAAATTGGCACGAGTAAATATTAGCATTTTGAAGGTATAAATCATCGACAGTTGTTTTATCGCTTTAAGATGAGGCGGAGAAAGTTAGATGCGTGTACCGTAATTGATTACAGAAGGGTTACAACATTAAGGTGATGAAAGGGTTAATGAGAAGAAAATATTGACCCAAGGCTATGTAAATTGTAACCTCCCACTGGGAAGGATTAATTAATGCTTGAATTACCATGACGAGGTAAAAGTTTGCAAGATAAACACTCGTCACAAATTGAGTTACACGAATGACGACACAAAAAATACATGAAACAAGAAAAATTAAAACAGTATTAATAAGGTTGCTGCAGTATAATGAATAAATCCAAGAAGAAAACAGCTGTTCACTGAGTAGAACAACATTTTTTAGGTAACTTTACTTAATCGACCGAAAGAATTACGGAGAATTAATAAGCGTAAAAATTTTCACAGTTCTTCTCAGTTTTGCTCTTGGGACCTTTATCTTCTCTCTTCATCTAAGCTCATGACCCACTATGTTCAGCATAGATACTCTTAGTACTCTTAATAATGATTATATGCTTGATTCTAGAATCACCCAGCGAAAGCATACCTGAAGAAAACACATCGCCATCAGGCAGGAGAACTCCAATAAAAAAATTTCTTGTCAGTTTATGCTGTGAGATGAATGAGTGGGACCCATGAAACAAGAAAATGTCTAAACAACATTCAGAAAATATTTTTTAAAAACATTAGGAACGTTGATTCAATATAATAATCTCATTTTTTATCAACATTTTTTCAATAATTAAACACAACAAAATGTCTATTTAACATAAAACGAATGTTGCATATCAACAATCAATAATTCCACTGTTTGACTGTTGTATCAAAATGTTGATACAACATCTAATGAATGTTGCATGTCAACAGTTTGATTGTTGTTTCAGAATGTTGATTTAACATCTAACATTGAAACTTTGGATTGACGTTCAAAAATGTTGATTCAACACTGGGTTATTTTTATTCACTTTTATTCCAAATTGCCGCATCAACAAAAAGTTTTTTAAAAAATTCAGCTTGGCATTTTTCATCTCATATCATCAAGTTGGCACAACAATCATGGAGATAATGTGGACGTTAAAATATTTGAGCGGAAAAAATAAAATATAAAAATGCGGACAGGAAGGAGTAGAGTGTGGCAGTTTGGAACCCCGGAGCGCCTTGATTTGTTGTCAGTCGTGCGGCGTGACGGAACGGTTTGTGGAGGAGACTGCGAGCCAGCAGGAAAGGCTCTGTTTTCCAACTAACAGACCCCCTGCTGGGCCGAGTGAGAGTCCGTCGCCAGTTTCCGGTGGCGCTTTGCTCCGCTCTTGCTTGCCCCTAATGGGGTTTGTTAAAGGTCTGGCGAGTTTTCACTCCATGACTGTATATATATATACTATGTGGCACACACTATAGAAGCGTCGCGACACAGTTGGATTACTGCCCGGTCAGTGGTGTGTGGTGTATCTGACAGATTTGCCCTCGCTGTTGCCAAGGAGACAACGTGCAGATTAGTTTTAAAAGCTTTTCTCTCGCAACACTGCCATCAAAAGGATCGGAAAGAAGAGAGAAGAGTAGGTTTGATGCTGCTGGACAACTGAGTGCGAATTGCACTGGCTTGGCAATAAAAAGAAAGGATGAACTCAACTTTGGATGGTGGGAATGAAGGGCTGCGTATGTTGTGGTCATTAAAGTGGTTAAGTATTTGGCAGTGGTTGGGAATTAAAGCAGAAATGGATCTTAGTATTTTGAGTGTTTTGGGACTGCTTTGTATAGTGGTGTTGAGAATAGTAGCACAAGGAATTAGTTTAGATCATTAAGATAAAATAAAATTCAATCATTGGAAATGGACAAAGGGTGGAAAACTATAAAAGAAAAGTGACTTTGGAAGGAAATTGCGATCACATAATCTTGATGATAATCGAGATCAAGGACAACCGGTTTAACCTTACCGAAAATTGAGGACAACATCATTTATTGTATTAATACAATTTATATTTTGCTTCATATCTTAGCAAAATTGTAATTTTACTCAAATGGTTTTCACATGTCTTTCTTGCAAACGGAGTACAGACTGTACTACAGGAAAGCCGGTTTCTATAGTAAGTTTCGAACTACAGAACAGTGAATTTTTGTTGACCGATAACATGCTCTACGTTCAAATAAATCAATATTCCTGTACAAAACCAATCAGGCCTAATTTAGAACAACTAATTTCGAACAACTAATGAAATGAGGAAAAGAAATTATAGTGCAACTGGCATATTGAAAAAATTCAGAAAACCGATAAGACCAGAATTCAAACAAGCTAGGACCAGAAGTCGAATTTGGTCCCATGATACCAATTAAATCCTCTTATTGCATGTCACATGTTTTTTAAATCATCTTTTCTAAATGGTGTTTGTTTAACTGGTGATGGAGACCATCATATTGAAATCTATACTACACAGGATATCATTACATTAGAAGCAATAAGAATTCAATTTTTGGTTTTCGGCTTTGCAAACTTTACTTTTTATTATATTATTATATTTTTATACTTTTTTGGTCGAGTTACCTGAAACAGTGAGTGTAGTTTCCACTTTTTCTTCGCCGACGGTATTAGTAATGACACACACGTACTTTCCACTGTCTTGCACTTGGGGATGACGGAGCATTAACTGTCCATCTAGTAGGACCGTATCTTGATTGGATTGCACCGGTTCCAGCTGCTTCTGCACTGTTCGAAACCACCTGTGTGCATGAAAAATATAAAAAAAAATTGATAAATTTCAAAGAAAAAAAAATTTTTTTGAAAATTAAAATTTAAGAAAAAGACACACTGGAAGTTAATAAATAGACAGATTGAATTAAATTAAAGCTGAAGTTACAGTTATAGATACGAGTAAAAGTGAAATTTTTAATTTTTTTTGAGTTGCTGAAATTCACCTGATAAATAAATTAATTAGTCAAACATTGACACAGCGTTCTGCTGGGCATTTACTGTTGAGTTTTGCCATTTGTTTGACTTTTGGCATCCGTTCTTATTTGTTTCTGTCTTGTTTATTATTCTCATAATCTCGAGAGTAGATTCCTTGAAGTAATTATGTGGTTTTGGTAGGCTTGAAAGAGGTCATCAAGCCTAGTTTAGCAAAAGGAATACGAAGAGGGTGCGCGAGGAGAATTTAAATTTAAAGCAGATGTCTCACCTCATTGTGTTGTCAAGGGGGAATTGAAATTTAAGCAAAGAAAAAATAAAAAATAAAAATAGAAGAAAAATGCCACGTCTTTTGTTTGTAGGCAACAAAGGTCATGTCATACATATTCATTCGTCCTGTAAGAGAATCTGCGAGGAGGATCGGAGGGTGCGGGGTTGGTGAAGAGGCTGGTCTTCGGGATATATTTACAGTTCTTAATCCTCGAGGGATGAAGATAAGCGGGAATGAAAGCAAAGGTGCCTCCTGCCACCGCTGCGATAGAATCTGTTGGGAAGTATAGCATTTGTTTTAATATCTAGATAGACATTTGTTCAAGCCGATAGATTTGTACAAGAGATACACAAATCTTGCAATTAGTGTCTGGTTCTAATTAACACTCGATCTCAAACAATGGCCGGGTGCAGAAACTCACTCCCTCTATCAGACACCTACTTTTACAGAGATCGATATGTTCTGGAGGGAGTCGCAGCAGTTTTGGAGGTCCCACCAGTGGATTGTTGGCTATCTCTTTAGTAGGAATAAAACAACAAACTTTACACTTTCGATTTGCCATTGTGGCCGACCTGACTTCTCGTCGCAACTCAATAAGAAGACACTTGATGATAGCAGGATTGGCAATTCAAAAGTTAGCGGGGTCACATTTTGACGCACTTTTGAGATGCGAGGAACCAAAAATTTACTTGGTTTTAGCGTTATCATAATGGGAATCAAAGACAGATATTGTACACGGAGAGAGTTAAAGTCTTCTGCTAGTTGCTACTAGATTCCCAAATCCTCAAGTAATTGTTTCGTTTTCAATAACTGCTGCCCACGAAACAAGACCGAGTCAAAAAAACATTCAGAAAATATTTTTTACAAACATTCGAAATGTTGATTCAATATAAGAATGTCTTTTTTTATCAACATTTTTTCAATATTCAAACATAACATTAAACATTGATTTTACATTAAACGAATGTTGCATATCAACAACCGATATTTCCACTGTTTGATTGTTGTATCAAAATGTTGATGCAACATCTAAAGAACATTCATTCCACTGTTTGATTGTTGTGTATTAAAATATTGATACAACATCTAATGAACATTCATTGAATGTTGTATCAATATTTTCATACAACAATCAAACAGTGGAATTATTGGTTGTTGATATGCAACATTCGTTTAATGTTAAATCGACATTTTGTATGTTTGAATGTTGAAAAAAAGTTGATAAAAAAAGACATTCTTATATTGAATCAACATTTCGAATGTTTGTAAAAAATGTTGTTTAGACATTTTCTTGTTTCATGGGTGACTATCAATTGCCTATCTTTAAAGGCACAGTTTAGTCAGGGTTCATGTGATATAAAATAAAAGTAATATACAAATAATTAACAATACACTAATTTCTATCCATTTGTCATGAGTTTATTAAATAAGACGAAACAAAAACAATTAGAACTATTTACTGCCCCGTAAGGTTATGTGGTGCGGTTACACAGCAGCAAAAGAGAGGGCAAGCTTTTAAAAGAACAGCTAAAATGGCTCCTAACAATGGAAATATAGAGGAGAACGAGGGGGAAATCATTCGCCCAAATCCCGTCCCTCACGATGTTTGAGATTTACAAATCTCAACAAATCCATCAAATCCAATAAATCCACAAAATCCACCAAATCCACACAAATCCAATAAATCCACACAAATACACCAAAATTGATACAAATCCATACAAATCCATACAAATCCACTCAAATTCAAATCCAAATCCTGGAAAAAAGGCACTAAATACGGTATAAATACACACCAAATCCACGAATTCCAATGTAAATACGTAAATCTACTACAAATCCACCAAACTCAGCTGAAATCAACAAATCCGGCTCGGACCTTACGAATATCAAAAAAGCAGATTTGATAACTTTTTTTATTTTTTATTTTTTTACAAGATTTCGGTCGGAACCCCCACTTCCGTCGCGCGAATACGCCCAAAATTAATACAAATCCACCCGAAATTAGTACAAATCTACTTCAATCTACTTTTCCACAAATCCGCCAAATCTACATCAGATTTTTGGGATTTACAAATCTCGTCCCGAATTTTTGCGAATGATTACCCCCTCGGAGGAGAATGACATTGAAGTCAGTTTAATTCTGTTCTCTCAACCGGTTTGACATTTTTTGATATTTTTCAATTGGTGGCCCAAAAGGGCCCATGACCAATCATGTATACAAATTTTGACCATGTGACCGGTATGATTTATTTTATTTTGATTTATTTATTTCTAATTTAATACTCAACAAAAATGAAATTAAGTCTAACATTTCTACACACTTTAATCTCATAAATAACATCATTTTCATTTCAGGGTACATTGTCCCCTAATGATGTACCATATTCACAATGCGGCATTATTCTCACCATGAGCTACTATTTGGAACTGCTGCCTCTTTCTGTCATTATCTCATTTTACTATGTGAAGAAGCATGGAGCAAACGTCTCCTTTATCTAGTCAACTGTTTTTCTTTAAGCCCCAGCTTGAGATACTCTCGCCAATCTACATAATTCAGTATTCTTAGTAAATGACTACACTCATAGAAAAAATGGGGCATTTTACTCCAATTGTGGAGTACGGCTCTTGTCCCATGGCTGACTCCATTTTTGAAGTAATAATATGCCAATAGAAAGAGTGCATTTTGTCTTCCTAAAGGAGTATTGTGCTGATACACCCATTTGGAGTATAAATTCAAAATACTATTTTTACTCTTGTCAATCTAGTAATTTGATTACACGTCTGGGGAGTAATAGTAAAACATTGGCGAAATAAATACAATTACTCCATCAGAACAAAGAATAAAATTACATATTTAAGGTGTAACTGGAGCTGAAAAAAGAATAGTTCTACTCTTTGTAAACGTACTTATTATTAAGAAAACAACACGAGAACACATTGAAATAAGATTGGAAAATCAATGGCGATAATGTTTGCATAACATCCATACTTGGTGAAAAACAAACAGCCCAGACTCCATTGGAGCCCGGGCTGGGATTTGAACCCAGATCCCCCAATTGCTGCATGGTTGGGTGCTTTACCATTAAGCTACTTGGAACTCCAACAGAATCTGAAACTGAATGTTATATATTCACCACTTGTCCACCTCATTCACCACTTGATATCAAGTGGTCAGTGATGTCAATCAAGGATAAAAATAGTATATTCCCAATTATGAATACTCATAGGTAAAATAGTTATACTCCAACTTGTCTCTCTTTTATTTTATGGAGTAGATATACTCACACTTGGAATGGTTATACTCCTACTTGTCTATTCTTTTATTTTAAGGAGTAGGTATACTCACACTTAGAATGGTTATACTCCTACTTGTCTATTCTTTTATTTTAAGGAGTAGGTATACTCACACTTGGAATGGTTATACTTCTACTTGTCTACTCTCTGATTTCATGGAGAAGGAATACACCTACGTGGAATGGGTATACTCCTAATTGTCTACTCTCTTAGTTGATGGAGTAGGAATACTCAAATATGGAATAGTTATACTCTGACTTGAAGTAAAGCAATGTCAAACTACCTGTTGAAGTAAATTTTTTCTCTCTCTTGTAGTAGTTTTGTTTCATTTACTCTTTTAAGTACTAATATGCTTCCAAACACCAAAATTGGAGTAAAATGCCCTCTTTTTTTCTATGAGTGTAGTATTTACTTATGCCACTTCATGTTTAATGCACAAATATAGTACTAAAAGTTGAGTATGCATTACTTGACACCTTTTGGAAGTGAAAGAAAGCAATCGAAACAAACATTTCATATTTAAATGACAGTATAATCATTTAAAAGGTAAAGCTTTATACATTTTATTTACCAGTTTTTATTAGCTTTCTTATTTTCACTGCAGAGCCTTTGTCCCCTTTATTATCTGCAACATGCAGTGGTATCCTTATTAAAGTATATTAGAATTCCTTTAAGCTGAGTTTTTCAATGAATTAAGCATGAGTGCTTTATAAATTTCTAATAATGTAAACACAATATTTTTAAAATTGTTAATGACTATACAGTAGTTTTGGAGAACCTAGGTTAAGGATCTAAATATCAGACATCCTCAGTGATGAGTAATATACCTTTGGTTTGCAATTTTGAAGAACATTGTTATTTTTAATCAGTTCGGTTTTTTTTCCCAATTTAAAAAAGCTTTATTTCTGGAGTAGCTTTTAGTCAAGACTAAGTCAAACCGACCTAAATTCAACACTGCAGTGGTGATGACCCAAGAATTGGGCCTGATGCCAAGAACTAGAGAGATCGAGCACCACGTGGTATCTGATGTGTGGTCGGAAAGATGAACTTGCCGAGAGAGTAGGTGATAAATCGGAAAGGTGCTCGCTTTGCCGCTAGACCAGTGGCGGTTTCACAATTCTGCTGCCCAAACACATTTGCTTTTTTCACTCATACTTTCCTGCAATATCATTTATAAAAAATTTATAAAAATATATTTTCGCCTGTGTAAAAATTTGACTTTTTTTGATCTTTTCCCCATAAAAATCAATTTTTTTTAAACCCAACAAAACACAACTAAATCATTTGTATATATACCTCCAATTTCTTCCAGTTTAACCACCATTCTACTCTACACAATAAACACTGAACCCCTCTAGCCCAAGTACCAAGATAGCAACAAAACAGATTTCGTCAAATGTTATCGAGACACAAATTACCTCAAACTCTTTTTTTTAATCATTAAACCAGCAATTACAAACCTGTAAGTAGGTGCCGGATAAGCCTGAGCAGCACACGGCAACTCGGTTGTTTGTCCCAGCTTGGAGACGACATTTCCCAACCCATGCGATATCCTCGGAGGTACGCTGCTCTTGGGATCTGCAAGCACAAGTAAAAGAATATGTAATCCTCTTTTGCAACGACTCGGATTTTACGAGCTATATTGCTCGATATCCCAGACTTAAATGCAAATGATGCTGCAAACTCCATTCCGTGTCGCTCCGACACTTAGTGCAAACCCGATAAGGATGTTACGGCTTGTGTTTGAATTTTCGAAACAAGTAGCACCGGCTTTAGGTTTGTTGGCAAATTTCATGCACGGAAACCAGTTGTGGTTTACACGTTGAAAGAGCATGAAATTGCAATGGGATTTCATGTTTACGCTTTGACTTAGTCATATAAAAGGCGCGAATAAACAATATTTAATATTTTAGCTTTTTTTTTATTTTTATGTGTTTTTGCGCTGTGCGGGGTGTGTGCATGTTAATTACGTGTTTAATGGTGTAAAGGTAAAAATTGGCTGTAAATTTTAATTTTTTTTATAGGAGGTGAGGTTCATCAATTATTTAAATGAAGATGTGTTGCTGTGAAGCCAAGAATGGTGTTAGGAAGGTATATATATATATATAGCGTTAATTACTTTTTCTTAATAAAAATGCACGCAATTATTTTTTTTTATTTGTGGGGAGGCGTGATTAAAAATTTATTTTAACGAAGAGCAAAATGGAATTTCTCAAGTTGATATGTGCATCAAGTTTCGTTTTGGTTGAAATTGTATTTGGATGAAGAATTGCAATGCCAAACGACGGAATTGGAGTTGTGCAGTAAAGCTGTATAGTTCGTGCTCTGCTGGGAAGTGCATCAAAAATGGATATGATAAAGTTTATAGTGGAAATGAAATTGTTTTGATAGTGATTTTTAACGAGCAATCATCAAAGTAAGCTTGTGTAAATCAGCTCGTATCGTGAGTGCTTTAACTCATATAAAATTCAATAGGTTTACGTTTACGGGTGGACGTTTCTTGATGTTAAATAGCCCTGCTCTATCAACAGTTTGATAGTAAACAACAACAATGTCATTAGAGGCTATTGGGGGTTAAGCTAGATGGTTTTAAAGTTTTAGAATTTTTAAAATTTGATTAACAATTGAAATACCGTATAGTGTTACATTAAATATTAAAGGTAATGTGCAATGAATTTTTTTTTATTTTTTAGTTTGGTTGGGTATAAAATTAATTTTTTTTACTGGTGGTAATGAAATTTGTGTGCAACATATTGTTTAGATTTCGTTATGTTGTTCTTTAATGACCCTCCATTAAAAGCAAAATGTAATATATTGTACACTTAAATAGTTGCACTTGGTATACTGTTTGGATGACATCTAAAAAAAAAAAAAAATGATTTTTTTTTTTAAAAAGTTTATTGCTTATTTTCATTGGTTTTCCACGATTAGATACACTGGAACCTTCACAATTTTGTCTCTTCAAATAGCAGCAATGAAATTTGAGAAATTCCATTTGCTCTTTTTTTTTCTCTTCTTTTTTTAGTTGTGAAATTGGAAAATTTAATCCAGATATAATTTTTTTGATTTCTAATCCATTAAATATAATCCCATCTTTTGGGGTGTGCCAGATTATAAGTGATCAAGTTGATGTTTGTTTTTGACATCTCCGTGCCGATGATAATTGGGTGAAAAGTTGAAATACTTCAGACAAAGGGCTAGGCTCTTACCTGTCACTATTAGTCGTCCCGAGCTACTAAGAACCACCTCGCCTGTCAGTTTGTGACGAGTTTTACAACGGTAAGTTCTTGACCCATCTTCCAGACTAACATCATAAATGTAAAGCTCGCCGGTTGATAGACGAACAAATCTCTCTGGAAATACAAATAAAAGGACACATAATTAACAAAAATGTAACTTTTGATAAGATATGAAGCAAAATTGTACAGTAAAAGCTATAAGTTAACGTTAGTTATTTGTTGATGTTATATTGTAAACTAATCTTTTTCGCTACCGATGAAACTAAGGCAAAGATTAAAACTTAGAGTGATTTTATTAACTAAAACTTAGATTATATACATAAAAATAAAAGCTTAAGATAAGATAAGTTAACTGATTCCTGATTCGCTAATTGAGTGGTCACGTATACGTGACCACGACCGCTACGCCACCTATCGTGTTCTTCTTTCCCCAAAAATTCCACAATATAATTCTAATTGCTACACAAAGTCTGATTAATTTTAAATGAAATTTGATTGTGCGAGAAACAAGAAAGTTAAGTGCAAGTTGGCAAGGATCAAAGACCTCGCTCACTTGACCGTTTGCAGGGCACCACCCTTCGCTCGTACATTATCCGCAGATGACCACGGAGCTCGAGTCGAGGGTTGGTGACAGTGAGTCGCGATGAGGTGATCGGTCAGCCTCAGCCTTTCTAATCAAAGTCGATGTGATTTGATAAATCATTTTTTTTCTCTTAAGGGTGCGCCAATCATTTTATGTCACGCGGTATGAGAAGAAGTTGAGATTAGAAATGTTCGCGAATGATTTTTACGACGCTTTGAGGGTTAACTTATTATCTTTTCTGATTACGTGTCAAATGTTACTGGTAACTAGCGATAAAAAAAGTTACGATGGTACCTTTGACGTTTTTCTAAGGTTTTAAGTTTTTTCTGGGGATCTGTGAAGCTAATTCTCTTATTTTGGGAATACCGGTACTCTGAATAAATTATTCAGTTTATCTAACTGAATTTGGCCAGTCACTCAAAATGGGAATTTACGATAACACGTTTGCTCTTTGTTGTGTTCCCATGGTAACCAGAGGTTTGGATATGTATAAATTAATGTATGTCACTAGGGGAAATGCTATAGGCGCCAATACAAATAAATAAAGAATCAGTTTTCGGAAGTTGCAGATCTATATTTGCCAAATGGAGAGAAAAAGTGAAGTTTTTTTAGAATTGTTTACTTAATAAATAAGAATTTTTTTCAAAATTCAAATTTCAAATTTTTATTGAAATTGAATGAAATGAATTTTAATCATGAATGACTGATGGAAATAAAAATATATATTTTTTGTTTCTTTACAGATTCTTGGAGTTTTCTTAGGACGACTTTTCGAAGATACGATCTTGTATTTACACTAAGAAATGATGGGGAACCACAGAAAGCACAAGAGATACCTTGGATCTTGCTATATCAAAACTGTTGCTTAAAGCAGATAGAATGTAGAAGAACTAGAATTTTAAGACTGTCATCATTCAAGTACTGACCAGACCCAGAGAGAGAGAATTTTGTTTATCGGCGCAAGCGGCTGTAGTACTAGTGTTACAACTGTGGAACTGTGTACGTGTGAGATTATTGTTTACCATTGCCACAATCTGACCGAAAGAGGCACTACAGTCGTACTAGACAGAACAAGAAGAGAAAAGACAAAACATGTATGTGGTTGCTGTGAAATACTGTAGTTGTATAAAATAGGAAGACAGAGTGATTGACTGAAACTCTGGAATTGTAAAAAATATTAAGAAGTACTTTAGGATTTTGTTGAAAAACACTTTAACTCACAGCACAGATATGGAACTCATTGCACATATTACTTGTACATTGTTGTTAATTAATAACTCACTTAAACATTAGGTGCATTTAATTCCAAATGGATAAACTGATTATCTTGATTCTTTTGATTCTTACTAGGCGGAAATGACGTTTTTTACGTCATTTTCCAACAATCGGTTTATCCATAAACCGCTTTTACATAAACCACGTTGAGGGTTGTTTATGCTGCTGAAATCTTGTTTATGACAGCATTCTTGGCAGCCATTTTGGATTCGAGATTAATCGAGGTGGCACTCGATCGACTTTATTAAGAGATTTCAGTGGTTTTTTCTATATTTTTTACTACATTACAACACTTTAATGTATACTACTATTTTATAGTAAATTAAAATGTCAACTGAAAGGAGAAAACTACAACAATCCGGACATGGATTTTGGATTAAGAACTAGTTCCGTTCAAGGAACTTGACCCTAGAATATTTAAGTTTGCAACTGCGCATATGCAGACTGAAACTTAATAACACGTTCAATGCTTAAAGCAGATAAAACTGATTCTCTATAATCAGATTTAATTATGCTTTTATAATCACTTTGGAATTGAATGCACCTAATATCTCTTCGCATTTGCAGATCAGTAAGTAATAAACAAGAGTGCAGTATTAGAAGGCAATAGCAATAAAAAATAAACTACTCTCAATAATTGATTAGGGAGTGCTTGTTTTGACATTTCATGTCTTAGATGTAACATGTACTACGCATAACGTAAGATTAAAACTTTAAAAATTATTTTTAATTTACATACATACAAGTCAACTTTATTAAGATCAAACGAATTTTATGCTGTATACTTCCGGATATTTATTTAGTAGTAAATAAATATTAATATTTTAGCTGAAAATTATAAATAACTTTAATATTGTATATAGTAATTTTTGGTAATAGTTTTTGGGAATTTTTGTGATTTTTTGGAAATTTTTGAGGAAATTTTAGAGATTTTTTTGGGAACATTTTTGGTAATTTTGTATGGTAAAATTTAGTAATCTAACATACAAATTCTTAAATTTTACAATACAACAATGTTAAACAATTATCTATCATCAGAGATAATTCATTAAACTTGTTATAAAAATAAATGGTTATTATAATTTGCTTTTCTCAACAACTAGATTGAAATGATGGCCAAGTTCCCTGTTTCTTTGTGACTTGGTTATTTTACAGGGAAGTGGAGTGAATTGTAATTTGTCTCATCAATAATTCAAGAAGTTGTCAAATACTTTATTTTCATTTTTTTAAAAAAAGACTATGATTTGCATTGCCAGCTAGCACTAGCACTTAAAACTAATTGGTAGGTTCGACAAGACTGGTTGTTTTGTGTTAGAAAAATAAATGGGGCCCTGTCACACTTATTGGATGAGTTTCTCAATTCCAGGGTTGTTAATAAAAGTGTAGGTATAGTTTACATTTTAATTTTATTATGATAACATTTTTAGTGATATTTGATTTTATCTAGTTTATTTTTTTTGTACAGAGCTTTCCATGATCTAGTTTATTGTGGTCAGTAAAAGATACCAAAAAGCAAGGTATTACATGTGAGGCGTACCAACAGAGTTCAGAGCTTCACACCCAGCATGAAAGCTGCTTGGTTGCCATGTAATCAGAGTGACACGCCTCACTGCCTTTGAGAGAGTGCAGTCTTCTTAAGAGTCTACCGAGTTCAGATACGAGTTGAAGAACATTTTGAAATGTTGTTTATAAAAATGTAATATTTTTTAAAGATTTATATACCTTCATTTTGTCACATTTCTTTTGTTAGATGTTTATGTTGGATATTTAATAATTCACTGTGATTCTAATTACTAACCGCCAGGCGGTTTCCCACAATGCAATAGACTCAACAACGGAAATAAGTACTCTTGTCTTTTTCAGTAATCGGTATGTAACTGATTCCGATTCATGAATTAATAGCGTTTTTATATATTTACTGAAATTAAAATTAAAATTTTAATTTCAGTAAATATATATTCAAAGTAAGTAAAAAATAAATTATTTTATTTTTATGCATAATAGCTAAATCTCCCGGTAGAAGCAATTCTTTGTTCCCAAATGGCGCGTCGCCCCACTGAGTAAATTATGAGTATAGTATCGATATACAAACTGATAAATGTTTATTTATTTAATAATATTCATTTTTTTATAGATTTAAACTTTTTTCATCCGTGAGTTATCAATGATGTTATTATTTCCCGGGCGTGTTCGTTTTTCGTGGAATTTCATTCGCATCGCATTTGAATCGATACACAATGCCGTAAGTAGCAACACAATCGTTTATTTAAAACGAATACAATCTTTTTTTACATGTGCATCTACTTTTAATTCAATCATGCACAACGAATAAATTGATATTCGAAATCAATAAGGAGGTTGTAATTTCGAATTATATTTATTTCATTTCTTCCTTTCATGTTTTAATGCTAAAATAAGTAGACAAGTCAACTTATTTATATTTGATGATGTTATAAATATTCACGGTGTATAATTTGTGAGTGCACGCGATGAGGTCTTTTATCGCCTTATTACCGTATGTGGATTAAGTTTTAGGTGCAAACAAAATGGAGACTGATCTTGTATGATAACTAATATCATAGAAATTTTAATGATCCAATTTCCGGGCCCCAAAAAAATATTATTTAGGGGCCGGGTGCTCCTCAAATTTTTTTTTTTTTTTATTTTCTAATTCATTTTTCACAATTTTACGTCTAATTTTGTAAAGTATTTTGCAGTTTGGGGTTTTCATACGATCGGGCCTTGGGGTGAAGTCCAATTAGTCCATGTATAGATGTGGTACTAACGTGCTGAACGGAAGTATTATTTTTCTTTTAAAGCTATACCTAAAGTTTTGATGGCCAAAAGCGAACTTTTTATTTCAAACCCTTATTATGTTTTTTATACATTTTTTTTTTAAAGAAAGGCCCTTTGACAAAAGTCATATATGGGGCCCCTTGATGATCAGAGAAAATTGCTGATTTTTTTAGCGAACCTGGAGAAAATCATTTTTTTTTTGGTAACCGAAAAATTTAATTACCAAACATGATTAAAAATTGAGTCATTAAATTTAAAATTTAGTAAACCAATAATGAATTATTTTTTTTAGTTTGGTAATCGGTTTTCGGTCATCGACAATGACCGCGGTCTACTGAGAAAATCCACCACAAAATTTTAAATATTTTTTTTGGTTTTTAAAATTTGGTAGTGTAAAATTCAAAAAATACTAAACTGAATATATCAATCCAAATTTGGTGTTTGGTAATTTATTGTTTTGTTACCAAAAGGCGTTAAGCTTCCATTAACGTTATAGCGAAAGGGTTCTTTTGTAAAAATTCAGTAATGAGGTGTTAATTGGCAGCTGTTTCTTGTCGCTATGGAATCATATAGCTGTACTCCCGGCCTTAATTCTGATGTAAACACTGGTAATGAATTGTTTTATTAACATGACAATAATACCTTCTAACCCCGAGTGCTTAAATGTGATTTTTTTCTACCCTTAGATAATTTTTTTTTCTTTTGGTTTTATTACCACTATTTGCACAAGTTAACACAATTGGTAAATAATTTGTTGCAAATGAAAGGCAAAGTGGCATCTGTTTGTAAAGCAGTTTATGAATATTTGATAAGTTTGAGAGACATGAATTTTAAGAGAGTTGTAACAAGATTAATTTGGAAAGCTTCCAAGTTGGGGAAAAAGGGGGAAAATATATACTGACCCTCCAGTCTTTTTCTTGTAAGCTTATTGTGTTAATTTGTCAAAATGTTATTAATAATGACAATCAAAAACGAAGACCAACAGCAATGACATTTTTTCAGAAGTTAGAAAAAGTGAATGTTTTTATAGGTACGTCACAATATAATTGTATATGCTGTGCGGTCCGGACATAAGCGGGACCCAGAAATATGTCTGGTGCGCAGAGCGTCCAGCTGGGAAAATGGACGCTCTGTAGTTTAGACCAATGTCCGGATCAAATCGGTTCAGCAGATGTGTCCGAACAATACAGCTGTCTTGTTGGCTCTACCGAACTTAACGCCATCACATTATGTTCGAAAATAATTTTAAAATTGATTTTTTCAATTATTGTATCAAAAATTCGAATACAACAGGATTTAATAATGGCGTATAAGACATAATATTCGAACTGCCATTGGATTCGAATAAATAACAAAAAAAAATTAAAAATTAAAAATAAAAATATTTTTTATTTTATTTTATTTTTTATTTTTATAACACTGATACAAAAAACTTAAAAATTATAAGTACCTTTAATAAATAACTAAAACTGATTAAAAAAATTAAAATTTAAACAAATCTGAAAAAAATTTTAAAAAATAGAAAAAATAATCATGCTACTGATTTCCTACATTAAAACGCCATGACGTTTTGTTCGGGGGAAGACGGTATGTTCGGACCACACAGCATATACCGTAAGAGGTCTTGAGCTAGTAGAGAAAGTTGGCTTTCTTGTGTTGCGGGGAAAGTCTTCTTATGTGGTTCGGACATAGGACAGGCCCCAAAATTGTGTCCGGTTCGGACAGGGTCTATTCCACAGTGTTAATTACTGGAGATTAGTCGAGTTGGGCCCCACCAACTCAGTCCGATGTGGACAAGTTGTCCGGTCGAAGTAATGCCTGGACCACACGAGTTTTACTGTACGAGTTTTTACTGTATAGATAAATTTTGTGTCTGATCCTTCCAAAGACAGTTAATATTAAAAAATTGACAGATATTTTCATCAGTTAAAATTTTGATGTCAAATAAAAATTTTAGACATTCCCTGAATGCTTGTTAGACCGATTATGTGTACATACAAATCTCGAGTTAGTTTTGCTGCAAGTTGTCATAAGTTTTCGCATTAGCTTTTACACAAGAATAAATGATTAAACACCATGCAAAATCCAACCCCGATTGCATTATCATGCTATATCAGATTAGAGTAGGGTAGATTTCTACTCTACTGATATCTATATAATATAGCCGAAGACAGCAGCTTTTGTCTTTTATTTAGTCGAATAAAAAAAAATAAAATAAATTATGCAGTTGCTTTTATGAAGTGGAGAGATGGAAAAGAATTTGCAAGCTACTGTAAGTGAAATGGAATTGATTTTTAGCATTGGTCTTGCGCAAGACTTGCATTTGTCGTTTTCCTTGTTATGTTTGCAGAGTTGCTGCAGGCACGTTTTGGCAAATAGTTTTCTCAAGACAAGATTGAAGACACCCATCAAGTTTATGCATTTTTGATGTTTGTTCAAACTCCTTACAGTTTTTAGTCCCTTTGTCTTGCGCCTTCAGACAAGAAAAGGTCATCTAGTGTCGAATATTGGATTTTGCTTTTTCCTCCTGATTTGGTCGAAAGGTGTTCGACTTTAAGTGTGTGGTTGGAGCAGATTTGGGTGCAGAGTTGAGCAAAAATGAGAGGATATCATTTCCCTTGGCTATGATTTTGAAAAAGTTGAAATTGCTGATAGTGCAAAAAGTGTTGTTTGATATCCCGAACTCCTCCTCTCGACATTGCATTGAAAAGATTTGTCACCGACTCACATTGCCATTTATGTCATGAGCAAAGTGCCACCACCACTGTGCTTATCTTTCCGTACTGTCGCCTTGTGCATGCTGCATGAGCTTCATAGCATTTTTATAACGCGACTGAGTAGAGCAGATTGAAAGTTGTGTAAAAGGTCAACCGGAAAAGATGTACATGGTCAGATATTAATATTTCTTGCTGTTTATCAGAGGGGGGAAAATAAAAGAAGGTAAAAAAGAAAAGTAAAGAAAAATAGGTAATTAAGTTAAAAAAGGCCTTTACCCAAGTCAAACTTGAAGGTGAAGGTGGGAAGGGTGGTTTTCGCAAACAATGTTGTTTTTTACCATGGCTTTTACCATGGGTGTACATCAAATAACGTTCTGAACAATTGTTTGGGAATATGTTGTGTTGAGAAAAAGTTGCCATTTTACTCTACTTCTGTAGTATGCATTGTCTTGTGGCCAACTCCATAATCAAAGTACCGTAATGGTACCGGTACTCTTTATTACAGGTGTAATACTGATACTCAACAACAAGAGTTTAGTGCGTGAAAAAGTCTTTTTTTGAAGTAACAGTACTTTGAAATGAAATAACAAAACTCTGAAATCAGAGTATTATTACTACTTTAAATGTGGGAGACTGGGAGTTGGCCATGTTACAAAATGGAGTAAAATAAAGACTTTTTTCTATGAGTGAAGGAACAAGGGTTAATATGAGTTGATTAAATTCATTTGATATTTGATTGATATTATTTGAAGCGCGCGGGACGCCGCTTTGTTTCACTATTCGCATGCTTTTCAATTAATCAAGAGATCCTGAAATTGAAAAAATATCATCGGCGTCCACAATTCAGCATACGGTATGTTGAAAACTGGAAAATATAGAAAAAATAGCAGCCAGACAGATTCCATCAGTGGTATTTCAAACTTGTAAAAGTTTTCTTAGCCACATTTTTATTTTGGAATTCGCCAGCAATACACAATCCAGAGTGTGTGAAATCGGACAAAGCTTGTGATAACTTTAAGTTTAAGGAGTCAAATTGAATGTAAACTTGTTGTTAAAAAGAAAGGAGCTATTGAGACATTTTCTTCTGGATATTTTTGTTCTTTATATTCTTTATATTTGGGGTTCCAAAGATACTATTGGCACAATCACAAGATGCTGAGATTGTCTTAAGACCACAAAAAACAAATTTTATAATTTATATAACGGTAAATCTTATGATTTGTTCATTTATGTGCCACTTTGGTTCTTCTACTGCAGTGGGTGATTGCTTATAAATTGACCAGCTTGAAAAATTCATACAAGCGTAAGAATTTGTCATCGAAGAGGAAATATCGTGGTCAGTTTAATGCTGCATGCCCATTTTTAATTTCAGTTATTGATTATTCAACTTTACACATCATTTCTTCACTTGTATATAATGGTTTGACAATATTTTTTAACTATTATTTAATCAATCTCCATACATTCATTATTGCGAGCCATTAGGACAATTTTCTCATTCCTGATATCAATTTTCAAACGATTTGTCAAATGATTCCTCATGGAATTTAAAATAATGAAAAAAAAATCAAAATAACAAAACAAACCAAGTGCAGATGCAGGAGCAACTCGAATTGAAGATGAGAATTGGTTGGCAAATAGAAAATTGTTTGGTATTTGCTTTTGCGACACGAAAACAAGTGCGAACGAATGCAGGTTTGGTTGAATGGGGTCTGCTTTTGTGAGTTAGTGGTCTCTTGTCGACACGTAGCAATATTGGCAGCACCAAACACGGCGCACTTATCGGAAAACTGTCCCGAGTAGTTGCCTTATTAATCAACAAGTATGGCCGCGCATGGGCACGCGAGGTGATGCTTTAATAATAAAATTCCACACGGCAAATGCGTTTCCTCTTAGCAGTGACATACATGCAGAGCAACAGCATACGGGGTTAGCCAGAGCCATGCATCGATCCGGGGACCATCTACAACATACTCAATTACCGGAGTCAGATTCGATTAAAGTCAAGTCGCTTGCAGGGCCCCATCTTCAAAAGTTAATGTAAAGAAGGCCACCGTAGGGGATACACTATTGTAATGCAACCAAACCTCTTTTTTACATCATGCACCACTGACTAAATATGAAATCATTTAGGAAATTGAGAGCAATCACAGAGGTCGCACCTGTAGGATAAATGACTTCCATGAGGAATATTAATGAAGTTGAAAAGAAATTCGATGGTTATTAAAGAGGATGGAGTTTGATTTTAACAAAGTTTGATGGCATCTTCAGGGTTGTATATCGATAACAAGGAGTGATATTCTAGAGTTAGTGCCGGGTACTTTTCTCTTATAATTTCAAATTTTTAAGTAACTTTGCCATCATACTAATCTTAAC
>JH432009.1:45282-90794 GCA_000239455.1 Strigamia maritima | reverse complement strand
ATCCATTATTGAAATATTTACATATTTCAATCAGGGACAAGTGATAAAATATAAGCATAATAAACTCTATGATTTATATAGAGTTTTTATCTCTTTATCACAAATATTATATTAACTGGGAATAATCATTAAGGTCGCGCTAGCGCCCTCTTTGGTCATTCCTTGACCATATACAGATACTTGTATCATAGTCTCTAAGTAGACTTCCAGAGTCTACTCAACTACTATTAGTTTTCATCTCAATCCCAACATCAAATAAACTCACTTTATTCATGTAAATAGGTATTCTGCTGTAACTTTGGTACACTCAGTGCACCATAGTTACAGTTCATAAAACTACGGGGTTCGAGACCGTCACACAGTGACATACATGCAGAGCAACAGCATACGGGGTTAGCCAGAGCCATGCATCGATCCGGGGACCATCTGCAACATACTCAATTACCGGAGTCAGATTCGATTAAAGTCAAGTCGCTTGCAGGGCCCCATCTTCAAAAGTTAATGTAAAGAAGGCCACCGTAGGGGATACACTATTGTAATGCAACCAAACCTCTTTTTTACATCATGCACCACTGACTAAATATGAAATCATTTAGGAAATTGAGAGCAATCACAGAGGTCGCACCTGTAGGATAAATGACTAATGTTCCATGAGGAATATTAATGAAGTTGAAAAGAAATTCGATGGTTATTAAAGAGGATGGAGTTTGATTTTAACAAAGTTTGATGGCATCTTCAGGGTTGTATATCGATAACAAGGAGTGATATTCTAGAGTTAGTGCCGGGTACTTTTCTCTTATAATTTCAAATTTTTAAGACTTGCCATCATACTAATCTTAACATTTGTTATTACGGTAAAACTTGTGTTTTTTTAGTATTATATACTAGGGTTAAATGATTGATCAGTCACAGGTGCACATGCGTGATAAGTGTTAACGTCACAGGGAGGTTAAAGCTCTGATTGGCTTAGCCAATTTTACCGTGTGGAAAAAATAGAAATAGATTTCTATTTTTATCACCTCCAGTTTACCGCTGACTTGACAAGAAATGACATTAAGTTGGGTAATAAAAAGAAGTAGAACAAATCTTAGTATTTTTATAACAAGGTTTAGGTAAAGGTAAAGTCCATGTGAAATGAACTTAAAACACAGCTAAATAAAACTTTTTTCCTTCCTAAAAATTCTACTGATGGAAAAAAGAAATTTTCATATCAAAGCTAAAACTTTTTAAATAAAATTGTCATTTCCCCACTCATATGGAATGGATATATCGCTTACAAAATCAGTTATGTTATGTCCTAGTGTTATGTTATTGTGACTCACTATGCGCACTTCTTGAGGTGTGAGTGTGAGTGTGAGTCGCCCACGTGTGTCACATAACATAACATGAGATTTACGAGGCTTCCGATGCGCATGTGTGAAGTCAGATTTTTACACTTATGCGACAGTTTCTGAATACCCCTACTGATATCACAGCGATATCTCGCATTGTGCCAATATAGTACAGTTTTAATGCTGATTTACACTTTAAGAATTTTCGGGCCAGAAAACAAAACTCTAGCTAGAAAGAAGGAAATATCTTTCAGAAAATTGTTTGTGATAAACAACCAATCCCGACACTGCAGCTCTTCAAAATGGCGATGCTCGATCTACCGTAACTCAAGCCACATTGCATTGATGACTATGATTGACTAAATGCAAAAGAAAAAAGTAAGAAGATGAAAATGTTTCATCTTTCAAAAAATAGAGAAAACCTGTGAATCAGCCTTTACTGACTTCACCTAAGAAACGTCAATATTGTTAACATCGCTCTTCCGAATGACCGCCTAGAGTACCTAGCAATTTCCCTCACTTTGTCGCCCAGGATCTAGCAACGGGCTAACGATAATATACCAAGAATCTTCAGTAACTTTCTGTCAAGTAAACCTACTGTAAATTGATGGTCGATCGCTTTTTTTCTATTGTTCTTTCACTTTGTAGCTTCGCATGACAAACTTGCAATCCGATTAGTTCGCATTTCGACTCAGTTGTCGTTTTGCAATTTTTTTCTTTTTTTCTTTTTTTTCTTTCAGCTCATTTTTCCCTTTGCAAAGGTATGGAAATGTTATGTAAAATTGGAGTTGACCAGCTGTGAATTTGCAATGTGTTACCTGTTCATTTGTGCTTAAGAAAGCTGGAAGGAAGGAAAAGCTACTTGTTTGTGTTTTGCGTGTAGCATGTTTTTCCTGCTTTATTCGTCGAGTCTTAAGTTGCACTCTTGAAATGAAAATCGATATGACGAGGGCTCACGTATTTCCATTCCCCTTGTGGTTTCTTTTGCACACTTTCGCACATATCAGAAAATTAGTTATTTTCACTGGAAAGTGGCACAGCACACAAACTCAGTCGGGAGGGACTTTACTGATGAAATTGTGTTTTTCCCTTTTTAAAATTTCGGCATTTAAAGGTTTTGCTTTTTTTATGCGAGTTTAGCTGCGGACACAGAGTACACATTTGATATTAGCCATAAATTAAAGATGATAAGGCAAATGGCAACCAGCTGCATGGAATAATTTAGGTTAGCGTGCCTTTTATTGTGCGCACCTAAATAATAAAGGTAATACCTAAGGCCAGACCTAAGGCATTAAAAGTTTGCACTTATAATTTTTTTTCTTTCTTTTTTCTCTTTTCTGGAATCCAACATTGCAGTAGAAAGACCATAGGCTTAGGCTTAGGATTAAACTGAGAACATTGAAATAAGTTGGAATTTTTTTTTCTTGGGGGATAAAAGGAAATGTTGTTTTTGATAGGACTCGGGGGAAGAAATTATGGCATTAATGCTTTTGTTTTGATTTAGAGAAAAAAATGTGTATATTTTAGAAGAAAAAATAAATTTGCCAGCCATTTTGACTGAGTGATTAAGGTGGAAGTGCGATGCTTGCTGAAATCCTGAAATTAACCATAAAAAATATTTCTAGCTCTAGCGTTTTTTCTTTTTTTTATGGGAATGTTAAATTAACTAAATCACTAGACATGTTCAGATAATAGATAATATTTCTTCAATTAGCTGGAAGAAAGAAGAATATAATTGGTTTTGAGTGAGTGGGAGGTAAAAAATTCGGTTTAACAGCTACGCACACTGCAGGCTAATTATACTTCAAGCTTGTTTTAAGCTTTCGAATTTTACGGCATGGGAAAAATGACCAGTGTTTAGTTGTCTACTTGTTAGACTCGCCTTTACTTGCATGCCGTTGTTTCCGAGGGAATACGGTATGAACATTCACTTTTACATAGTGCATTTTAAAATTCATTGTGTAAGATACTTCTAAGATCGTATTTCTCTTCAGAATTGATGGAAAACGTCTGAAGCTTTTAAGAATCAATAAATCCATTGGTATGGTACTTCTGCTTTCAATTGAAATATGGTTCAGATGTAAGAAGCAGAAGAGAGTAAAAATACACACTTACTTGCTTCTGGATATGCATGAATGTCCACATCGTCTTTGAGCCATGATGTTACTGTGATGTAATCTTTTACAAAACTAGGTACGTGGCACTTGAGAACTGCAATGTTCCCTTTGATGACGAATTCGTCGTAAACTTGCACTTTATAAAATTGTTTGACCACTATAATAATAAAAAATAGAGAAAAAAAAGAATATTGTATTAGATTTATAGAGGTTGGAGAAGAATGTTAAGGTAATTGGGTTGTGGTGGATTGTGTTTCTACTTTAAATTGTTGGATTTTTTTCTACTCCTGTTGGGCTCTGCAAGACTGAAGTATGAAAAATGCAGACCTGAATTCCCACAGAAAGGAAAAAGATGATTTAAGAAGTTGGGTGCTTTGGGGCATGTCCAAATACATCTGAGAAGAAATTGTGTCTATATTATAAAATGAAGCAAGTTGGTGGAAGGAAGAAAAAAATAAGTTAAGGAAGATGGAAGGCTTTAAGAAAAATATTGAGAAAAAAAAGTGGAAAATAGTGTGATACATTTAAGTTGACGTTATATACGTTTGAAGCGTGACAAATGTTCCAAACATTCCAAATGTTTTGTCAAATCTGTAGCTTGGGTACACTAGGTTCGACACCAAATCAAAAAGTTAAAGTCAACTCATGAGTTTAGCAAGCAGTTTTTGACATTTTAGGTTTGGCATTACTATTTTCGGTATTATTGCTTTCGACTACTGTTTTCGTTTTGTTTTTGATGTTACTTTTTTTGTTTTTGATAGTATTCTATTTGTTTTGATGTTACGTTTTGATAGTATTCTATTTGTTTTGATAGTATTCTATTTGTTTTCGATATTACTCTTTTTGTTTTCGATATTACTCTTTTGTTTTCGACATTACTCTTTTTGTTTTCGACATTACTCTTTGTTTTCGGCATTATTGTTTTCGACATATCTGTTTTCAATTATTATTATTAATTAACTAATTAGTTAGTACTAATGATGTTAATGGTGTCCCAACTTCTCATCCTCTTCTTTTTACTTTCTTGTTTTGAAATTGGCCTAAAGTCATTTTATCTTTGATTCCCTAATACACTTCCGGTTGTTTTATTCGTTTTAATGTACAAACGTTAGAGCAATTGATACAACAAAACATTGAAAAACTTCTTGTATTGCACAAGCGTTTCCAGGCGACCAACATTTTTTTTTGCATTAGCTGATGATACTTTTTTCATTCTAAACTGTACATACAGCATATCATATGGATATTGTCAAAGCAACATGGTTTATTAATTTTTAATGCCGGTTCCATTAATTTGTTAGGTTTATGTTTTTTTTTCTTCAAATAAGATTGTTTAGTTTGATTTACCTATTCACTGGCCAGTTGCCAGCAGAGAGGGATTCTATGGGTTTCATCTGGTTTGGATATTTGCAAAGTGTGTTTTCATGTCATAAAGTTATCTGGCCAATCTAATTCTCTTGGCTCGTTTTCAAGTCGTATTAAATTCTTTGAGTCCAGTCAGCAAAGGAAGATTTCAAAGACAGATATATATTAAGCTCACTTTTTGAAGATCTTATCCCACAGATGAATTGTCCAGATTAACAGATGTGACATGGTAAAGCTTAGTGTCCTTTTTGTGATGATGGATTACATCATCAGGTCTCAGCACTGAAGAGAGCAAAAGGACGAAAATGGGCAAAGCGCAAACTCCATGTTTGTTACGTTTTCATGGATTTTTTTTGACACAGTATTTGGATTTAATCTGCAGTAATTTATGATTGACCTCGCATTAATTTTTTGAAACAATATGTCAAGAATCTGATGTAAAATACTGACCAATGAATTTTTAATGTTTGTTAATTCATTTGTTTAGTAATAGTGTTAATAGTAGTGTGATGTGGTTTGTCTAATTAAACTATTTATTGTTTGTTGTGGTCAAATTTCCGCATCAAATATTTATTAGTAAATATTTAGATGTTTTTTATGTTGACAAATTTTTATGAGAAAATTGCATCTCAAGTTGAGTTTGGATCATGAAATTGTATTATGTGGCATTTGAAGCAGAAGGATAAGATTCATTGAATTCGGTTAGCCACTATACCATTTTTTTCATGAGATCTGGCAATAAATAGCAAGCCAGACAAGAAAATGTTGCTTTTCAAAAAGCCAATCAACAACAGATGGGATTAAAGAGGAGAAAACTAAAATCCACGAATATGTCAAAATCCAATTTGCCGACCGGTCATTTAGTCAGACGGATGGATCTTCTTGAATTTGAGTCAAATTAAGCATTATTATTTGCATAATTGACAATATGTCACTAGGGCTTAAAGTGGACCGGAGTGGATCAAAGCAGCCCCCTCTGGTTTGAATATTTTGACCGGATAAAAAAATAATTGCTATATTTACTTCAAAATGTCAATCAATAGGTGCCGGGATGAACGCCGATTGCCGTACAACATTTGGATGAAGATCAGCAGTCGTTTAGGCCGTTGCGCAAGCTCAGAAATTGAAAATCAGATTTCCGAAATCGAATTTCATTTTCCCATCATGATTAAAAATGGATTTTGATTTTTTCGATAGATAATCGGATTTAAACAATCATTTTAACAATGAACGCATCTAACATCTCTTATTGTTATTAATACAATTTATATATGCAATTTTTCATTTTTTATTCATTCAGTACAGCCTATTTCGATAAGCTCTTAAGTGCTTGTGATATTACTGTTGATAGTTGTGCTGACATATGTTACAAAGTTATTAATTTCGTATTTTAACGGTAAATAACAGGTACCATCATCAAATCATTAATTTTTACTATTTTTATTATTGATATCATCAGCTCACTACTGAAAATCATCCAATAATGTGAATAATAGATAATCACTCGCTCTTCAACCGCAATCAGAAGCCACAGAAAAGTGGAGATAGAATTTTTCAATATATATATATATATAG
Source organism: Strigamia maritima (assembly GCA_000239455.1). Taxonomy (NCBI): domain Eukaryota; kingdom Metazoa; phylum Arthropoda; class Chilopoda; order Geophilomorpha; family Linotaeniidae; genus Strigamia; species Strigamia maritima. Next base: position 84,406 of record JH432009.1, on the reverse strand, counting down.
GGACATCATTGAAGCCGATAAAGCAAAGCCTCACGTTTGTTTTCAATCAAACGGAGCAGCAAAACGAGCGATATAAGGCAGGCATGATTGAAAATCGTGTAAATGAGTGCAAGTAATTAGTTTAAGGTCGACTGATTTTTCTGTAGATTGAATATAATTAAATCGATCCAAGGGTTTCCATGACAACACATCTAGGTGGTCGTTATTTATTGACTCATTGCGCGCTTTCGGACCACAACTCAATTTACTAAATAGTAATTTAGTTTCATTTAAGTTTGAATATGTTATGAACATCAGTTATTGGAGCGGAGACCGGTAAAGAGATTATTCAACCGAGGACACATACATGCACTCGAGGGATGGAATTTGTAATTGCTACAAATGTCATGTTGATGATGTGAAGTGACGAGTGAATCATATTCTTTACTACGGCAGCAGAAAATGAAAGTGACCTTTTAATGCTTTGACCGATGGGTTGTATATCATCTTATTTAAGAAGATATACTGGTCCCTTGAGAATAGTTGGAGGAAGAGCAATAAATTGCCCATCTCATAAAAAAGAAGCTTTCACTATAAATTTTTATTGGGTGTAATTTAAAAGTGGTACCACCACAGATGAATGTTTTCTTTTTATATCTTTTTCGCTTTTTTGGGGTTTGTTTTTGTTTTTTCAGTGTGGAAATTTTGTGGAATACTTGTCGTAAAGTCGGAGATAGCACAGGGGTGTTGTATTTACATTCTTATAGTACCTGATAAAGTTGGAGAAGTGCCAAGTCAGAAACTAAAGATACAGTCAATTAAAAACTACAGTAAAACCTGTCTAAGGTGACCACAGATGGTGAAAAAAATGCTTTTTTTATGCAGCTTTACAGTCCACATACTTTTCTGCACTCAAAATTTTCTGCCGGAATTTCTGCCAAGTGGGAACTAAGCATAAGGTGACCACAGATGGTGGAAACAGTGCTTTTTTATGCAGGTGGTCGGCGTAAAAGGTTAAAATAGTATACAGGAACCGGAACCTACAACGGTTTTAGACAAAAGTGGTCGTTTTGACAGGTGGTTGTCTTTGGGCGGTGGTCGGCAAGACAGGTTTTACTGTAATCAATTAGTATATTATCATATATTGTACGATTTCAAGTAAATTATTTGCTAAGACTTACGGTCCGAAGGTCTAATATGTCCAGTATAGGTACTCGTAGTCTAATACAAAGAATTATTTTTTCTTTTTTAGGGTCCCTCAGGAAATCTCTAACTTAGAAATTGCAAAGTTATGAACTCTGAAAAAACGTTTTTACACTTTTTTCGACCCACGCCGTTGCATGGGGGACAACTGGGACTAATGTATTGTGAGGCCAGTGCACTAACCACTATAGGCAACATGCTGCCACTCTTCAATGTCTGTTATTATCGAAGCAATAACAGTTCTAGAGTTGTTTCTTCTCGAGAGATATTTTTGGGTGTGAGAAGTTTTCTCGCGATTTTTTACTGTTTCTATGGTGGATTAATGCGATTATAACATTAACTGAAATGTCAAATAGCGGCAATCGGAACTGCATTGATTTACTTACTATTCTTGGAATATCTTTGAAAGGATTGTTTTTTTAAGAGCGACAATAGAAAAACCAATGGATAAGAGCACTATTGCCAAAACATTGCAATAATTCAAACAGTGAATAAAAGGGGTTATAAAATGTGATTTATTTTCATTTGGTATTCACTGATTTAAATAGTGGGTATTTTTAATAGGATTTGCATTGTTCTGTCAAACAATAAAGTAGAAATTTTTATTATGCAGACAACACTGTTGTAAACAAGAAATTCAAAACATACTATAGGCCTAGAAAAAAAAGGCACGAGGTTATATTGCTTTTTTTAGGTCTTTAAGTCCACTACACTTGCTATTGTTTGTCAGATTTCCTTTAAACTGAGCTGTGCTATATTGCTTTGTTAAAGTAACCAAGTTGGTAGTAAACCTTTTATTCACTGGGTCAATGAATTTCTTGCACTTCAATTTCAGGGCCTCTTATTATAGTACTAGAAATATGGTATGTATTTTTTTTATCCATTCCATGCATTTTTATGGTCCTTAGGAATGCATTTGGGGACCACTTACAGACCATAAAATTGAAATGATTACAAATGATTGGGTCATTCCATTTGGCAACACATTGAAACACAATGCAAAATACTTACCATAAGAACACAAAAGCTATCAACAATATTAAATTCAAATTTCAGAATTGAATTTTTTTCCCTCATAGATGAAAACATTAACTAAATAAAACTGATACATCATGATACTAAATTCTCCTCCTGCTGCTGCTGTTTCAATTAACCACCGAATTTAAAAATTTTTTGTTGTTGTTTTTTGGCAAAGGATAATTTATGTTTGTGAGGTTGAGCTGGTATAATTACTTGGCTTGTTTTTCTAATTTAGGTAAAATGAGAATGTCGCATCTTTTTTCTTTTAATCGCAAAAATTGGCAGACAAATGAGGACGTAACAGCTTGTAGATGGAGAAGGCAAAAGCGTTTTGTGTGGCGAGAGAATTGGTGTCTTGTTTCTTTTAGTTTATGAAGGCAACGGCGCGTAAGGCGTGAGGATTCGACCCTTTTAATTGGCTCGCTACTAAGAGCCTTGTAAATTGTGACGAGGATTGAAGGACCAGAGAAAGAAAAAGTTAAAGTCGAAAGGAAAGTATTTGGTAGATTTTTTTGCCAACAGAAGAGCATGCATGACTTGCCAACAACAAAAAGAACAATGTATGGTATAAACACGGGGACGCCATCTATTGTTTTTTCTTTGAAATACTAAACTCTGTTTAACGGATAATTGTTTTGTACGCCCTCATTTCCTGTAACTAAGTCAAGTTGTGGAAATTAAAAAACTGAATTGAACTAAACTCTATTCAACAATTCGTGCACGAAACTTTCATTGGTTAATGCATTGTACTGAACATGTATATTGTGGTATCTTATTTTAATCCTCTAGTTGTGCTGAGTCGAAAAATCATTGCTTCGTAGTCCAAAAATGGGCATGCCATTGTTAACAAACGAAAACGCTTCTTAAAATTTTTTTTTTTTTTATTTGGGTTTTTGTATTGTTGCGCACATTTTTCGGCTACGAAAGAATGATTTTTTGACTCAGTTCGACTAGAGGATTAAAATAAGATACCACAATATACACTTTCAGTACAATGTGAAAAAGTTCACTTTTCATACGAATTGTTGGATAGAGTTTAGCTGCATTCAAAAACTCATATGTAACTAGTTGCAGTTGAGTCCTTTCCTAGGTCTCTTGAATTATCACAAACCAATACAGGGGTAAGTAGTGGTATGTGATTTAGCTATGTATGTATATTGATTATATTAGAACATTCCGTAAATTATCAACGGCCAATGAAAAGGAATGTTATTCGTATTCCACATACCATCAGAAAAGAATTTGCCAGTACAATTTCATTGCCAAATAAAATTTGTTCGTGAAGTATTCCTGACAAGAGTCTTGGGCACATGAGTCCTCTTACGACATTTCATATACGCTATAGCGACTAGCGAGTACTAAGCTTTAAGGAATGGAAGTCATTTTTCTGGAGGATATTCAATAGTGACAAGTTGGAATTTGTGTGTATAATGTTGAATTTCAATATTTCTTGCTGTCGTAATGCATGGGTGCATTGCAGCAGCAAGTGGAGATTTGTATCGCATTACTGCTCTTATGAATTCTCGCGATTGGTTCATCGAATTTCTCCTTTTTTTTACCCTTTTCTATTTTGTGCTTGCTGCTGTGCGAGTGGTTTGTGCTTATCTTGCTACGATGATCAGACATGGGTGCATGTAAGAGTGCATTTGAAATGTGCAGCATGCATGAATGATAGCGAAAAATCGCGTCTGCTCTTGTTTGAAATACTTTGCAACCTGAGTCTGGAGCGAATAATAAACATGAAATAAATTTTAATTTTTTTTTTAAATTTTTAGTAAAACATTAGAGATTTTTTGAATTTATGCTAGGATGCTCATTTTTTCTCTTTAGAGCACTGGGAGCACCTACAAGGCTTTAATCTATTAACATTTTGAAAAATTGCAGCGCTTAAATGTTAAGTTCTCTGCTGAAAGCTTTTTACACGTTTGCCAAGAATGTTTTCATTAATCAATAGAGAAATTTTTAAAATTTTATAAAGATAATGAATTTTAATCAAATGAATAATTTTTGTTATAAAGTTCTTATGACAAAGTACGATTGACTGTTTAGTTGTGAATTGCTAAGGCTGAACATATTACATGACGTTGGCAAGATTAGACGAGACTTGCTACGAGAATTGACGAAACTTGCTATGAGAATTGACGAGACTTGCTACGAGAATTGACGAGACTTGCTACGAGATTTGACGAGATTTGCTACGAGATTTGACGAGATTTGTTGCGAGAGCAGATGAGATTTGTGAGATTGGATGAGATTTTCCTAGTATTTCTTTTTGCTACATGTAGCGCTACCTAGTAGCGCTACGTGACGTCACCTAATACAAAAAGTGACAACACCGTAGTGCCGTATTCCTCAGTATTGTGGAAGACGATTTGGTAACTGTAGTGCTACAAAAATGGAGGATTTTGACATTCGCGTGCTTTGTGAGTGGATTGCAATTAAACACATTGAATAAATTATTTATTTTCTGTAAACAATATTTAGTATTCTTTTTTTAATTATAATTACAATTATTTATTAAGTAATTTAAAAATTTGAAGGAAATTAACATTTGGAGTCGGACAGATTATTATTAATTTGTATGACTCTGTTAAAAAATAAATAAACAAATTAATTTTAAAAAAAATCACATTCTACAAATGATTCCAAAATAATTCCACAGTCATTTTATTATTATTATTTATTATTTATTTATTATTTATTATTATTTTTGATTTCTGTCCACTATAAATATGATAACCGCCATGTTTTACCTTGGTAATCGCCATGTTATTTTGGTGATCGCCATGTTATTTTGGTGATCGCCATGTTATTTTGGTGATCGCCATGTTATTTTGGTGATCGCCATGTTATTTTGGTGATCGCCATTTTATTATGCCACTGATCACGTGGCAAAGCATAGCGCTACGGTGCGCTACAGAGCGCTACGTCTCAAAAAGAAGTAGCGAGCGCACGCCGAGCGCTTGCAGAGCGCTCTAAAAAGAAATACATCAAGCTGCCGCTACTGAAAAAAGCGCTCTAAAAAGAAATACGAATTTTGCACCGTAGCGCTACGTAGCGCTACATGTAGCAAAAAGAAATACACCTATGGTGTGAGATTAGACGAGATATGGTGTGAGATTGGACGAGACTTGATGCGAAAGAAGACCAGAGATTACTGCGGGACCAGAGATTACTGCGGGACCAGAGATTACTGCGGGACCAGAGATTACTGCGGGACCAGAGATTAGTGCGGGTTTATTTTTTAATAATCACAGGTATAATTAATGTAGATGGTTTTGACTCAAAGGCTTTTGATTGGCTGAATCAATTTCTTATGTGAGCCAATTTACTTTATTCATAATACGAAAACGCCTTAAACGGAGATATAATGATGCCAATCTGAGCAAGCGTGCGATTTAACTGTGGAAATCGTTGTTTGCGCGGCTTCAATTTTTGGTTTATTCACGAATCACTTAAACTTTTAAAGTTAGAATTCTTTGAAACTGGCACGTTTTTGCAGTGGGAAATTGGCTTTTCCTCACGCCCTCAAGAGGAAAATAAAATATTCAAAATGAAAATTAGGCCTAAAACGAACCATTTGCCTAGCTTTTTTTTTAGAATACGAAATTGTTTACTCTTTTAAAACAAAATGGTAATTTTGTTGACGTTTAGTTTACCGTAAAGTTAAATCCCTTAATTATGTAATTAGAGGATCACTCTACATTTATATTTTTAAGCCTTTGATTTTAGTCGCAATTCTTAACTATATTTCCATAATATAGATTGCATGAATTTCCAAGAATCTACTTGTACATAATTTCCTTGAATTTCTCAGAATTTGCATGGCATTTTTTTCAAATACCATATTTTATTTATTTTCTTAAACAAAAAATAAATTTTTCTAGGAAATGCCCATTAAAAATTAGACAACATTAATTTTCCACAACACTAACTCTTGTGATTATAGGGGCAAGTTTTCTATTACCCTAATTCCCCTCTTGACATTCTCTCTGACATAATCCATTACTACCAAGCACTAATTTTAAATCATAGTTATTTAACATGAAATAAAAGCTCTTTTCAATTACTAAGAAACCCATCCATCCGTTTAAAAATACTTTAATCAATACCACATTTTCTTCATGAAATTAATTAATCAATATACATTCGATTTTCATCCACTTCCCCAACTTTTTTTTTCCTAATACAACTCGAAAAAGGCGAAAACTTTAAGCCAGCCACGAGTTAGTCGTGATTACCAGAGAGTTGGAGGTCCGGAATTAGCAATTAAGAGCAACTTGGCTTTTTGATTGGACTCAGCGTGGAATTTTGCCCAAGGTCTGCGCCATCAGAGCGAGGCAGTGAAGCCGCGATTTTGGCATTGGTGTTTGCAAATGCAGCAAGAAAAGGTAAAGCGATTGAAAAAGTATTGTGACATGTTGCGTCTGTTTGGAAGGTGTAACCGTGAAATTGGTAGTTTGGGAGAAAAGGTTTTTATGGTGCACAATGTATAGAAGAAGAGAGGTGGGAAAAAAATGTAAGCATCCGATTGGGATGGCATAGGATAGGATATTGCACTCGATCTGAGATGGAAAACGTGTCATCCGAGTGAGGTGCTGCGAAACGAAGACGTTTTGGAGGAAAATCTGATAAAATGCAAAGTTTTTTATGTGCTGCGAGTGGTAATCAGTGGTTTTTATTACCACGTCAGGCCTAGTTTTGCTGTGCGAGCATTTAAAATGCTTCATCAGCTATTGATTTGTAATGGGGAATTGTGATGCGATCCGGTGTTTTAATGAGTTGTGCACATGATTGGGAAATTAATGCTTGTGGGTGATTCATAATTAGAAATTAGATGCAGATTATATTCTATATTTTTCTGTTTATTCTGATATATTGTATAAGCCAATTAGGACTAAGTAAGAGAATGTGGCTGTATAAGGAGATTGAGCGCTCTTCGAAGTTGACTCTTCGAGGAATAGTTTTAAAAGAAAATTGATTTTAGAAAAGTACCAAGAATTTATTCATAACCTGTCACAAAGTCGATGTCAACACTAATGGGAACATTTAATTTAGTTTAGTGTTTCGGTTAAAGAGACAATAAAGCAAATTTCCATAATTTTTTAGTCAAATTCTATGCTTATTCTCTAACAGTCACTTCAATCTAAAAAAAACAACAAGAAAACATAGACTAATATAAAAGGCCAGAGTTGCCTGTCCAGAACGTCATCGTCAGCACTTTGCTGTACCGACACAACCATTGAAATGTGTGGTGTGGTAGTGTTAGTATAACGGGCTTGTTATTTACAGCTTGGGAAGAGCGGGGCAACCATCTGATACAATGGTAACACCATCACACGTAGCGAAATAAACATTCGTCCAAAGACGGAATGACCAACTAGTTTTAAATAATTCGTTAAAATTAAGTGATTGTTTTCATGGAGGCTGACATATTGTGCATTTGAATTGTACGTGCGCTTTTGATTCGTCATATCAAAATTATATAGCTATTAGAAGTGGGTGGACGATTTTAAAAATAAGAGCTTTTAGTTCTATTCCATAATATTACACAGGTGATGCGGATTGGTTGGGCGTTCTGCAGTCAATAGTCGGCAACAATGTCCCACATCAAGCTGAAACAACGCTGTTTAAGTACTTATTGTTATGAATAACTTGTAGTGTATTGCTTTATTAAATTGCCAATTGCCAATTGCCAATTGCCATAAACCATTGTTTATGAAAGTAATGCGATATTGTTATAAATTCTATGCAGTTTGATAATTAGGTATACGGAAACTAAAACTCTATAATGTACATAAATTGTCTCACGGAAATGTGGTTATTGATTAGAAGTATGTGAAAAGTGGGTTTTAAGGGTTATTTCGAATTGATTCGCAATGAAGAGTAAAGGGTTGTGATAAATGGTGATATCCATATCGTAAAACTAATGTAAGTTAATAATGCGCAATTAGGGAATTGTCAATACTTGAAAATTCTACTATCTCCATTTGGAAAGTTTATTTCAACTGATTTCAACTGACTTAATGGAATAGTTTTAAATTTTAAACTTGGAAGAAGCAAGCATTTTCCAATAGTATCCAATAGTATCCAATAGTATCCAATAGTTATCACAAAATTTACCACATATAAACAAGGTGTCAGTGTTGTAAGACAATTGTTGCTACATCAATTCAATTTAAAGTTAATCTCGTGTTTCATTGTTGTTTCATTGCAGTTTGATTGTGTTTGGAGGAAATTTAGAACAGTTAAAGTTAATTTTACTTCTTTTATTTACTCTTATATTGATTAGATTTTATTTATTTACGTTTTTTGTGGTTTGTAGTTGGAGCAGAGGAAAAACAAACTCAAATGAGACTGGGCAGTTAATTAACAAAACCTCTTCACCCAAAAAGCTTTTCCAGAATGTACCAGTGGTGACAGAATAGCTTTTCCAGTTTAACCTCCTTAGGTTAAACCACTCATAATGAATGGTCTGAACAACAACTTGTGTTGACACTTGACACGTATCATATTTCTTCGAATAGAAGACGAAGAGAGATTTTTTGTCACGGCCTATATTCGAGAGCGGCTTATATTCGAGGGTACGGTAGCTTTTTTATGAAGAAATAAAGGATAGTGAAAACTTCATTATAACAAATTTTTTTGCGTTTTTATAACGAGGTTATGGATTGAGCTATAACGAGCTTGGAATTATCTGGGCTTACGCAGTGCAAATGACGTCTAACGATAAGTGTAACTTTATCGCTAACTATTTACTAAAGGAATATGAATTCTCAAAATGGTTATGTGTCAAAAACACTTGCATTTAATTGCGATAGAATAGAGCGGACATAAATTTCAATCGGTCATTTGGAACCGGTTTGGAATAATATTAAGTCGGGTTGTATCTGATGTCCGGTGTTTGTTTACTGATCCATTGTGCCATCAACTTATTCAGTTGTCAATCGTTAGTTTTGGCGCTGCTCCTAGATGAACTTGATCCGTTGTTAGAACGGATGCCGGATTAAAGTCGAGCTTGATTGTCAAATTGCTCATTGAAAAGCCAATTGTCACAAATAGAGACGTTTCACCCATTACTGCTGCAATTGAATAATGGACTCTATTTGCATATTGATGGAGTTACATTACAGAAACTCCAAAACCTTTTTTTAACTCTTGTTTTTTTTATCTTGCTGAATAAAAAGAGGAAAAAATGTTTGTTCTGATTTCGGTTTGTGACATTAGTGTTGCATTTCCATAGCAACGAGGTTTGGAACCAATTTGCATCCTAATTTGTCTGCCTTAAGAGCGACGACAGTCGCAGAGAGAGAGAGAGAGAGAGAGAGAGAGAATGGCTGTGGCGCATGTGCGTGCAAATGCAAGCGAAGGATACACGTCAATAGTCAAGAGTGTTGGATTATCAAATTTAAATTTCCCTAATTTAAGACTAACTTCTACTTAAGCCTAATTTTGGTTTTTATCATATTTGGTTGTTCCATAACAAGATTTATGTAGAGTTCTTTGTTTACATGCTTGGATACAGTTGCGCTTAGACAGTCAGTTGTTCTTTTTGCAACTTTTTGGGTGAACTTCACTTACCTTAGTCTTAAATCTTAACTGAAGTCTGAGAGCATTCTTTTTTGTCCAACATTCTACTTCGGTTGTTATTTCAAGCATATAAGTCGTATTCTTCTTTAGATTCAAGTTGCCATTCTATTAGTAAAGGTTGCCTTAAGCTATATTAGGTATAAGCTATACACTAAGCCAAGCAGAAATTAATATCAGATTTGTCATCAAAAACAAAAGATTAGCTTTTCTATTTATGTGTTGGAAGAATAAGTTGAAATTTTGGGATAAAAGAACGGACGTTTATGTAGTTGTTTGGTCTTTTCTTAACGGTGGCGAGTCTATTTGCCAGCTATTCAGAAAACGGATGATTTATGGGCAACTATTGAAAAGTATAAAGACGAGAAGTGAAAAGTGCAATGTCGTCGTCATGTGAAATGGTCGCTTGACTGATTTTTGAACTAACTGTTTTTACAACTTTTGTGATTCTTTAACTGCAGTCTAGCAACTTTTAAGCTGCAACTTTTAGACATTTTTTTTATTTTTTATTTTTCTATTCTTTTTTATTGGTCTTTATAGAAGAATAATATGAAGAAGTTGGCTTCACCATATTGCAACATTGTTCCGAAAATTTAAAGAAAGTAAGTTTTCTTTGTTTTCAATAAGTGTTCACAAATTTCTAAAGAAAATTAATAGTTAGTAACACAAAAAAATGGGAAATGTCAAATCGAAAATGTGCAACCCGCGCCGCGTTTTACTCATGATTTGTCGCTTTAGGCGCACTTGGAGATGGTGGTGCACAACCATGTTATTTCAAATACTTGAAGTGTTAGTGAAGTGTTAGTTTGAATTTATTCAACATTTATTCAATATTCATATACTGGACTGTAGGGATCCAAAAATCACCGAATTTTACCGAATTTTGAATTTATTTAAATTCCGAATACCAGTTGAATACCGGATTATTTCAACTGAGAATTCGGAACACTGTATTTACACCAGATCTCAAAACCAAATTTTAAAAATTAAAAAAAGTTATAAAATAATAAAATTATTATTAAAAGACACTTTATTTATAATATTAATATTTGTATACAACTAAATTTCGACCAAACACCGAATTTTGCCTATGCCTAATTTTTGTTTAAAAAAAAAAAAAAAAAAAAATTTCTAAAAAACAAAAATTAGGAAAAATTCGCCAATTTGGTATTTGTTCGAAATTTTGAACAATTCCGAACCGTATATTCGAAATCAGAACATTGAAATTTCCAAATATCCGAATACCGAATTTTCATTTTTAGCCGGATCACCAGACACCGAAGCCGAATTTGGTGCATTCCTATACTGGAGGCTTTTAAGATAACTTTTGTATTTGGTATTTGTAGTTTAAAGAGAGTTGGCATGTTGGATCAATCCACAAGTCAAGAAGCAGATCAAACAATCTACTTCAAAAGATGTTTTAAGCGATCAAATATTTGATTTTTTTTTACTCAAATTTTTTTTATGAATTTATTATTATAAATTATTACATTTTCTGTGTGATGAAAGAAGACCGCTATTGACTATAGCAGTATGTAAATTACTAGCTCTCGTAGTAACGACTAACTGAGCAACACTAATATATAATGACTAGCCGGCACAGTACAGAGGTTGTACATAATTCAATTCTTTGGGAGAAAATATATCTCGTTAGTCGTCACAATATCATTCTATTCATTTGCACGTCGATCATTTGGGTGTTGACCATTTGTGTGTCGACTGGATGCTCTGTTGACCATTATCGTGTCGATTAAAAGCTACTCCCCCTTTATTAAGAGTTGTTGTGGCCTGTAATCAAGGGCGGTTTTTAGTCAAGGGCGGTCTTTGATCAAGGGCGGTCTTTGGTCAAGGGGTTGTTTTTGGTCAAGGGCGATCTTTGGTCAAGGGCGATCTTTGGTCAAGGGCGATCTTTGGTCAAGGGCGATCTTTGGTCAAAGGCAGATTTAGTCAAGAGCGGCTTTTCTTCGAAGAAATACGGTAAATGGAGTTTTAATCTTTTGAAAGTCCATTTGTGAATATTCCAACCAAAAATGAATTTTCGAAGTACTACATTCGTTATAACGAGGTTGTATGGAATTTCATGTGTAGCCCACTTACAATTTAAAAAGTTGGCTGTGGTATACGTGGTTTCTCCACCTCTGCTCAGGCCAGGCTTTACCAATTGTGTGATTGATGACATTAGCCATTGGATTGTAGATTGATACACTGGTTTGTCAGAATGAAGCAGAATGAAGCCGCTTAGAGAAAGACTAGAAATGGAGTCATTCCGAAGGGAGAGAAAAGGCTTTGAAAGTGGTAGTGTTGCTTTCCTGACAGCATGTCGATGGTATTGATCTTGTGTCGACTAAATTAGATGGGTGCATCTTGTGGGTTCTATCTGGCCCCCTTGTGTGTTGCTTGTCTTACTCTAGAGATTTACAATTGTTTTCAATCTTAGTAATGAGCTTAGGTTTCAATGAAGACAACATCCCTGAGCAATGCGTTTCTTGCATAAAACTACGTAGTGCTCTGTTTATTCTCCATAGACAGATTAAACAGGAGGAAATGTCAAATTGGAATATGGAAAAGTAGAAGGGACGATTCCAGTTACAGAAGAGACTTTTAATCAATTTAATCAATTTAATCAATTTGTAGAAAAGTATATAGCACCCATGGTCATTTTAAAGTGAGCTGGACACAAGTCAGTTTCAGGGTTACTCTAAATCGTTTTAAAATGAATGATTGTATTAAAAATTCTTGTGGAATTCCATTTACTCTGAAAGTGGTTCGCGGTCAACCGAAACAGGCATAGTTGTGTAGAAATCAATTTGGTGGAAGAAAAAACAAGAAATGTTAAGTGTTTAAAGCTTTGTAGCATTCTTGAGTCTAAAAAAGAAATTTTTTGAATTTTTGAATTTTTTTACATTGTTAAATATATGAAGATTGTTTTGGGAAGTTAATGAATGAAAAATAAAGCTTAACATGATTAGGTTTATGTTTGTTTAAAGATGATTCATATGTTTGAGAAAAGCAATGAGGTGATTGGACTAAATTAGCCAAACATCTTGCCTGATTAGTATGCTAATGGAAAGATAATGACATGCACTCATAAGACTTCGAGGTTCATATTTGCAAGCGAGTAGAAAACAGATCAATGTCGACATGCACCGATATGTAACCAGAAGGCATCAACTTTTTACTTGGAAATAGTGGAAGAACTTAACAATTGTTGAATTGTAAATTTAAAATAAATAATTTGGGATTATTTTCATGTACATTAAGTTAGGCTTACCTGCACGAACTCTTACGTCTCTACTAACTACGCTGCCCGTTGGATTGGAAGCTACACATTTATAAATAGCCGTGTGTACGTCTTGCCTATAATCCTCGGCCTTAAACGGTTTGAAAACGAGTGTTCCGTTTATTAGCACTTGACGCAAACGGGAAACGTCTGTTACTAAAGTCTCATCCACACGGGTCCAAGTGACTTTGGGCTCGGGTCGACCCGTCGCTGTGCACTCTAATGTGGCTCCTGTCATGTTTGAGAAATCCAGTGTATCCGGAGGTTCCTTGACGAATGTGGGACCTTGGTGCTCTGCAAATAGAGTAAATAAATGATTTTAAGTAACAATAACATTTAGTGTTGCAGATTCAAACTTCAACATTTTTTTTATTGAATATTCAAGGGGGAAGAAACTTTCTTTCTATATACCCTCTTGCACCCACATATAAACTAAATATTTGCCCTGGATTCTACAGGTGACTGATTGGATGGGAAAGAATAGCAGTGGTGGATGATAGTGTGTTCCTTTCGGTCAGACCAAGATGATTACATTGGTGGCTTTCTTGACTTTCTTTTCTTCCTCACCAGGAGGATTTGATTTGGAGTACTTGGGAGTGATGGCATTGCCTATGATTGTTGGTTAGAGGGGGGAGTCAAGAAATTGGGGTTGGGGTGGGATAGAAAAGTATTTTTACTTGATGGGAGGAACTAGAAGGAAAAAAAATTTCAGATCCTCTGTAAACGGTTCTTTTGGGCACTGATGAATTTGCCGCGAAGCAGATTACATCACGTCGCGGTTGAAGTTGGAAGATTGGTTTGTGGACATACTGTGTCACCCAAGAGGTTCTTGCCATTGTCTGGATAGAAATCTAGTCCATCAAATGAGAGTTTCACCTTTTTTTGGGGTCATAAGGTTGACTTTACCTAATGAAGTTTAGATTGAATGTAAAAATGAATGCCAAACACAGTTGGGGGTGACTGTTTAAATGGAGGAAGTACAAGGTTGAAAACATGTAGAATTATTGACATGATAAATTGGGAGTTTTTTAGCAGGAACTAGATTGAGTGGAAATAAATAAGTTTTAGTGAAATAATTAAAAAAAGTGTAATTGGTGTAAGTTGAATGTGATAGATAGATGGTGTGATTCAATTAAATTGAGTATTTTTTATTACTAGAATCAAGTGACATTGCATCTTTATTTCTAATATTTGGTTACCAGGCAGGAAAATGTCAAAACATTTTCTAAATAAAATAACTGTAATATTTCAACCATGAAAACACTTGATCACATGAAACATTTTTTCAATATTTCCATTGCAGCCGTCATTCTGCTTCTATGTTTAGACTTATTTTTTTTTTTTACAACAAAATGCTGCAAGCGCAGCAAATCTGGTAAATATTTACCCACAGAAATGATTTTATTAATTCAGAATCAGGTTTTGTATTGACTAATATAAAAGGCCAGAGTTGTCTGTCCAGTAACTTTTCTGCTTCCGGGCGATTACATCATCGTCGGCATTCGGCTATGTACTGACACAACCATTGAAATGTGAGGTGTGGTAGTGTTAGTATAACGGGGTTGTTAATAGACATAAACACTCGCAACTACAATCCAAACCCCGCTGTACTGACACCATAGAGAGGGACTCGTCACTTCGCCCCTTTCTATTGTTTACGCGTGGACACGATAGTGGCCGCAGGGGGGATGGCTCCCAACATTTTTTATTGATGCAATCTGATTGGCTCCTGAATGACGTCATCAATCTGCCAAGTACGAGGATTATCATAGTTTTTTTTACAGTTTTACACTTCCGATTGCAATTAGCAAATAAACCCTTACTCCGATCGTTTCGATTTCGGGATCAATGAAAAGCTGAGACAATTTTACATGTTTTAAGATTTTTTAAAATGAAAATCCGTCAATAAAATGCAGAGTTATTACAGGAAATAGCGAAAAACGATTGTAATGGGCACCCGATTTCGAGATCGAAAAACGCAAAAAAATCTACTTTTCCGACCTCGAATAAAAAAAATTATATCGTTGTAATCAGCGAACAATTCTCTTTCAAATGAATCTATGTACGCAATTTTTGGACAACTTTTTATTTGTCAAAATCGGGATCGAAATATGCCAAAAAAAAGACTTTTCTTATCTCAATTTAAAATAAAAATTACTTTGTCATAATCAGCGTACAGTTCCTTTTAAAATGAACCTATTTGCATAATTTTTGTATAATTTTTGAAAAGCTTTTTATTTGCCATAACCAGGAAAAATGGGATCGAAAAACGCCAAAAAAAAACATTTCCTAGCCGATTTAAAATAAAAATTATATTGTTATAACCAGCAAACAATTCTCTTTCAAATGAATGTGTTTGCATAATTTTTGGACAATTTTTTGTTTTTTGATTATTTTTTAGAGAAAACCAATCACGTACTAACAGCAAGGTGAGGTCAGACCAAAAGTAAACCAATCCTGCATATGACGTCATAGGGGCTGAGCGAACTACCTTATGATTTAAGTTACCTTAAGCGGCCGCACCATCACTAGCGCCACTGGTGCCAACTGTTGAACTTAATAGGACAAACAAATAATGGTTTATGCTAGGAAGTTTGCTTTTATTCTTATTTCAAATCTACTCTTGTGTTCTAAATTAAAATAAATTAGTTTTTATTTTGATTTAGAGCACAAGAGTAGATATGAAAGACATTTAATGACAAGACATTTAATTTTTTTGATGTAAAATAAATAAATATAAATGTTTAAAACAAGCTGATTTCAAAGGTTCGAGTGAGATAACATTTTAAATCTTTTTTTAAAAAAAATCGAATTTTTTACATGTAAACATGTAAAAATCGAATTTATTCATGTAAAAAATTCAATTTTTTCTATAAAAAAAACATGTAAAAATCTATTTTTCGAATTTATTCACGTAAAAAATTCAATTTTTTCTAAAAAAAAAACATGCAAAAATCTATTTTTCGAATTTATTCACGTAAAAAATTAGATTTTTACATGTTTTACATGTAAAAAATTCGATTTTTACATGTTTTACGCGTAAAAAATTCGATTTTTACATGTTTTACGCGTAAAAAATTCATGTTTTACACGTAAAAAATTTATGTTTTACACGTAAAAAATTCATGTTTTACACGTAAAAAATTCATGTTTTACACGTAAAAAATTCATGTTTTACACGTAAAAAATTCATGTTTTACACGTAAAAAATTCATGTTTTACACGTAAAAAATTCCGGTTTTACATGTAAAAAATTCCGGTTTTACATGTAAAAAATTCATGTTTTACACGTAAAATATTCGATTTTTACAATTTTTTTTAGAAAAATCGAATTTTTTTACTAATTTTTTTGATGTAAAATAAATAAATATAAATGTTTAAAACAAGCTGATTTCAAAGGTTCGAGTAAGATAACATTTTAAATCTTTTTTTTAAAAAAATCGAATTTTTTACATGTTAAAACATGTAAAAATCGAATTTATTCATGTAAAAAATTCAATAAAAAATACATGTAAAAATCTATTTTTTGAATTTATTCACATAAAAAATTCGATTTTTGCATGTTTAACACGTAAAACATGTAAAAATCGAATTTTGCCATAGGATGGGGCTTTGAGGGTTAACACGTAAAAAAATTAGATTTTTGGGAAAAATCTGTTTCGATAAAAAGTCACATCTTTCATTTCTTTGGTCTGATGTGATAATATCGTGAATCATTTCTGCACAATCCATGTGCACAATGCTTTTACAACCATGTTTATTTGTATACACTTTGTAAATAAAAAAACAGCATAAAATAGCAGAATATAGTATCAGGGGTTTGTCCTATTAGGTACAAACTTTAACACCAGTGGCGCTGTGTGTGTGGCCGCTATCGTGAACATCCGGTTTGGGAAGTGACGAGTTCCTCTCTATTTGTCCAAGCTGACACAACCATTTACATGTGTGGTGTGGTAGTGTAACGGGTAGTTAGTATTACGGGGTTGTTATTTACAGCACGGGAAGACGGGGGCAACCATCTGATATAATGGTAATACATCACATGTTGCAAATAAACATCTGTCGAAAGACGGGATTACCTAAATAATGAGCAATGACAACAGTGGTTGCATATTTTTTCCAGCAACAATAACAATAGGTGCGTTCAATCCTGAAAAGGAAAAGTCACTTCTCTTTATCTGCCTTATGGAAAAGTGACTTCTCAATGAACACACTTAAATTGTTCGTGCATTTTCATTTTCATTTGTAATTTTATTGTTTCAACTGTGGAATAAAAATTATATTTCATTATTATAAAATTGTCTATCCCATCTTGGCTAATATATTTTAAGATAATCTGCTAGAAAATAGATAAAATTTGTGAAAAATGACGACAAATCGGGTACGGGCATGACCGAACATCGTGGCCGACGTAGGTGCATGTTCCGCGGCCACGATGTTCGGTGATGTCCGTACCCGATTTGTCGTCATTTTTCGCAACTCTTACCTATTTTCATGCTGATTTCTCAAAGGATCATTAGAATGTTGTTGAATGAAGTCCCCACCTACAAAATTAGCAGGATTTATTCGCTAAAACTTCAGTTCAGAGTCCAGAAACATCACGATCTAATCGTTGCCAAGATGGATGCCACTAAAGCTATATATTGTGAACACTGCACATGTGCAGTAAAAAGAAGTGACTTCTATAAGGCAAAGAAGTGAGTTGTGTTTGCCTTTTCTCTAAAGTCACTTAAGTCACTTCTATAAGGCAAATATGACGTAAATTACGTAAGCTTAACACATGTGTTTTCCAATTGAAAACAAAATTTGGCAGCAACAGCTTAATTACCGACATGTTGCTGTGAAATCACTATGTTTTGAATGCAGCAAACGTTGTCGGCGAGATAAAAGAAGTTAAACAATTTTTTTTGTTTGTTCATTTTTTTATTGGCATGCAATTGCTTCTTTTCTGGCCACAGATGAGGATATCATTTTTGTTTCGTTAGCTCTTGGTCTGACGTTTGAACAAGTATACACGAGATGGAAAATTGAATTTTTCTATGTCCATTTGATGTGGTTAAAGCTGACGGTGGCGTGGACTTGAGATGAGTATATGAATTGGATCAATATGACATAAGTCATCATCTTTGTCCATCAGATGTCATCCCGAGAGATACCGTAAAAAGAATCAACTTGTCTTTTGTATTCAAGATCAGATGGGCAAATTGACCACTTTCAAGATGGCAAAATGCTGCAGGCAGACGAATGGCCGGATTAAGTTTGAAGCTTAAATTTGAATTACGCAAAGTGGAAGGGAAGTTTGGTTTTTAATTGCGCATAAAATTAATAATCAATATTATGACGCTGTTTGATGTTGTCAGTTATTTTGTTTTGGTGTGTCTCCAGTTTTACTTTAGTGTTGTTTTGCCAGCATTTGTCATTGTCACTTGGGTGGCACTCGTTTTAGGTTATGTGCGGAATAGTTTTGGACGGAACTGATATCATCTCACACAGTACCATTGAAATTGGATTTTGGAAAGCATCTACTGTAAACAATCACATGACGTTATGACGGAACTGACGTCATAACTTTGTAAACAACCACATGATTTTAGAATATGAGTACAGTTATATCGATACTACACTCATAGAAACAAAGTTGCCATTTTACTCCATTTCTGGAGTTATGCATTGTCCTGTAGCCAACTCCATAATTAGAGTAATGGTACTCCAAAACGAGAGTTAGGTATGTGAAAAACCTAAGAGTTATTACTCTTTTTAATGTAAGAGTTGGCCATGGAACAAAATGAGTAAAATGGAAACATTAGGGGTATTCAGAAACAGCGCATAAGTGAGCAAGTGTGAGACTGTGATAATGTGAAACTCATACTGCGCACGTTCAGTGCGCAAAGTTTCTGAAACACCCAAAATGCAAGATTGCGCAAGTGTGTGAGTGTTTGTGTGTGAAACTCACACTGTGCATGCTCAGTGCCCAAAACAGGCGGGAAAATTACTCTTACAGTATATACTCGCGTAAAAGTCGAGGATTTTTGGAACACATCTTGGTCTTTTTTGTCCAATCCGAATTATATACACTTGAGCCGTTTTAAATGGGGACGACTTACACATATAATCAACCCCCACTTAAAACGGCTCAAGTATGTATAACTCGGATTGGACAAAAAAGACCAAGATGTGTTTCAAAAATCCTCGACTTATACGCGAGTATATACGGTATATTCCAAAGTTTTCTCAAATTGTGTTAAGTTAAAAATGGTACCAAAGTTAAAAATGGTACCACATGCCTAGTACTAAAAATGGTACCAAAGTTAAAAATGGTACCAAAGTTAAAAATGGTACTAAAGTTAATAATGGTACCAAAGTTAAAAATGGTACCACATGCCTAGTACTAAAATAATGAGACACCATATTGATCCAGGTAACACTAAAACCCAGAACTGTTGGTACCATAATTTTAGTATTCGGCAAGAGGTACCATGTGGAGTGGATATATCGCTTACAAAATCAGTTATTTTATGTCCTCGTGTTATGTTATTGTGACTCACTATGCGCACCTTTTGAGGTGTGAGTGTGAGTCGCCCGTGTGAGTGAGTCATGAAGCCAATGAGGCTTCCGGAGCGCATGTGTGAAATCACATTTTCACACTTACGCGTTTGCGCACTCATGCGACAGTTTCTGAATTCCCCTATTTTTTTTTCATTCTGAGTGTAGTGATAACCCGTCAAAAATGATGGTTCTTTTTATAAATTGAGTATTTAAGATTTCTAGCCAATGAAAACTCAAAATTCTTTAAAGTGGTAAAAAAGCGAATAAAAAGGTGTAATAAAAACGATCGTGGCGCCCTCGAACAGCGTTACAGCCAGACATACAGACATATGTTATTCTGTTATTTTATTTAAAATAATCACAATCTGGTTACAGTACTACTGTAATTTCAATTTTTTATAGTACAAATGAGTACTAAAAGACTGGATAAAACAACTAGTATGTGCATAAACGTGATTTTCTGACTACCGGATTGAGTAAAATTTCCCAAAGTTTGGAGTCAAGTAGTACTAATTGAGTACCGTACTAATTAGTAAATTCTTATATTGTCATGCCAACTTGACACAATGTCACTGAACGTGACATTCAACAGAAGTAAATGTTACTACCCATTGAAATATTAAAACATAAATCGATTTCTTAAATCAATAATCGGAAACAATCAAATGATTGCTTCATTTGATAAAAAAAAACAACTAAAATTATAATTATAATTTGTGCAATGTGACAGCAAACTGGTTGGAGGAAGACAGCGATCAACCGAGAATTAAGTTTGTCAAAGAGTAGATGAGATGAGGAAGGAAGGGTGTAGGCAAAAGCTGTAGTTGCTTAATTGGATGGACTATAACGCCCAAGTCAGCCTAGAAGGCACTCAATTAAAAAAAATGGCGCCTGTCACATCACCGATTTATCATACAGTGAGAAACAGGAGTTTAAGGACTAAAGTCGTGATTGGAGTTGCTTAGGCCTTTAATTCGTCGCTCGATTTTGCACGACGTCGTTAAATGAGAGCAGTTGTTTGATGTTACTTTGGTTTCACGTGTACAAGGGGAGTAATTTGCTTGATGAGAGAGAAAAAAACGAGGAGGAAAGAAAAGCATAATCAGTTGGGTGTGAGAATTCTACTTTTTTTCTTTTTTCCTTTTTTTCTTCTTCTCCCGGTGTGAATGTTAAGAAAAGAAATGGCAATTGGTTGCTGGGAATTTGGAATCTGAGCTGAAGAAAGCTGCTTATACAAGTAAATGGTTTTATTCATTAAAACTATATTACTTGTTTTTATAGTAAAAATGTCAATAGTACGATGGCCTGTATCCAGGTAACGATATTAAAAGGTAATAAAACAATCAGATGTGCAGGGAGAAACATGATTTTTAGATGTGATAACAGTTTGTTGATGTGATTACAGGTGCTCGTTATGTTATATGTAGGATACAATGGAGACGTTTTCTCAACTCTTCTAAATTTAATTTAAAATCACAATAGGTGCATTCAATTTCACTCTGTATAATCCTTTTCTCTTGATTATGTTGTTTTTCTCGTTGATCAGATGGCGGAAATGATGGTTTTCGTATCATATTCTCAAAAAGCAAGAAAACAACATACGGTATTCAAGAGAAATGGATTATACCGATTAAAATTGAACGCGCCTAATATTTGTGCTCTGTAATATGAGAACACGAGGAGTACAGTATTGACTTCACGAGATTAATGTGGCACGATACAATGTAAAAGTCAGCCATTTTGGAGTTACAACAAAAAGCCCTAAAAATGGTTTATGGAATATACTTCTAGATGTCATTGTTAGGCAGTTGACCCTTAAGATGCTTTAAGTATTGTATAATGGAGTTTTGCTGCATTGCCAATTTTCTGTGGTGCTAAATCAAGTCATTAAAGATAAATTACTATTTTGCATATGCATTAAAGATTGATATTAAATTTTTTCAAAATTTGATGCAATTTCTTCCTCTTTTTTTTTTCAATTTTTTTTTCACTTTTTCCCAATTTTCCTCCGGGATTTGATTTACACGCAAACTGGGACGTGCACAACTTCTAATTAGTGGCAAGTTGTTTATTATGTGCCAAAGAACACACAAAATTACTAATGTGGTGGGCATAATTAAATGTTTTGAGCGAGTTTATAGAAAACCGCAGCTTCGGTTATTTTTAGTTTGATGACATTTGTTGAAAATTGGTGATGCTTCGTTAAATTGCATTAAACGATTTTTGTTTTGGTTTAGCTTCATGTTGTGTTTTTGAAAGCAAGGTTTTTGAAATTTTTTTTTTTTTATTTTTACATTTTTTATTACCACTTAAATCAACATTGAAGTGCTTGGAGTTTATTCTTTGCAATTTTCCTTTTTCCCTCTCTACATTTTTTTCTTATTTGATTTGATAAACTGATCGATGGAAATACTGTTATTGGAGGGATATGAAACAATATAAACTAGGGTTTTGTGGCAGTCATCTGCAACGCTTGATTGACACAGAATCGGGGAATAAAAGTAGCAAATTTTTCTGTCACACATTGCTCGAAAGAAATTTTTTTTTTTTTTATATTTTTCATAGTCACTGGTTTGGAAGACCACAAAAGTGAGTGACCCGTGATTGAAGGAATTCAAGTTTAAAATACTAGTGTAATATAAAATGGTCTTCGTAAAATTGTCAATTTCTATATTTTATTCGTTACTTTGTTTCTGTGGTAAATAAACAAGAAAAATTTACATAATGCTCATTTTGTCAGTCAATTACGAATGCTGCTGTCTTCAAAATCTTGTCCATCATTTTCGATTACCCCATATTTAGGCAATGTTCCTATAAGAAATTCTAGTATTCAAAGTGCAATGACAATGGTGAAAAAGTGTCATTCTTCCAATTGTCAGTGTATAAACTCGAATTATCAACTGTTCTGATTATATTTCAAATCTTCTAAAAACAGACAGAATAATGGAATGCAAAATGTTATTGTTGATTAAAGTAAAGTTATTTTGGGGGCTTACATGTATACAACACATTTTTAAGGGGGATATGTTTTCGGCTTTTCCGTTTTTTGACTACCTCTTGATACATCTTATTATAGTTTATAGTATTGACCGTTAATATTCACCCGGTTAATGTTAATTGTCTGCCCATTAGTTTGACACCCGTTCCAATCGTCATACCGATTTTCAAATGTCGTACCGGTGAAACATCCTTCTGGTTATTTGTTCCCGTTTAACTGTCACCCTGTTAAATGTCTTAAAACCAATTAATTGTATGATAAACCCAAAATTCATTTGAAGTAGTTGCCTCTATTTTATTCTGTAGTATTGCCGAAATATCAAACACAATTTTTACTGATACCTTTTTGACTACCGTCTGATAAATTTATTTTATACAGGGTGCCATATGTTTACTATGATGGGTGATGCTGGCATAGTATACACGATATCCGGGATGAAATGTATCCAAAGATTGTTAAAAGGCCAAAAAAACTTCAAACAGTAAACAAATTACATTTATTAGTGACTCAAGTGTCTTTTTTGTCTTTAATAAGACAATATTGAATGCAACTCGTGTAGTATTTTAGTCGAATATTTTTCTGACCATACACTTGTAGATATCACGTCACTTCTTTGGGGTTACTGATATGGTGTCATCCCCTCTCATCTACTTTTTCACCCACCGATTGGTGGAACCTACTTCGTCGGCCACTTCCAAAATTCACGTGAAGTAGTTGCCTTTATTTCATTCTATAGTATTGCCGAAATATCATACACAATTTTTACTCAGACTTTTTTAAATATTCTTTCCTTAAATTCAATGTTGATCGTGTTTTAATCAGATTTTTGTGCACGAATTAAATGAAGGCGAGTTGGTTTATTGACATTGTATAATTGATTGCTTCGACTTGTCTTCTTTCTTAATAGATGGGTAGGAACTTGAATGCCAATATAATTCGTCATTGTCCATGAAGAGATGGCCGTCCGTTAATTGATTTGCTATTCGAAATGTGTTATCAAGAGCGCTTAATGGTAAGTAGATTATCTGCAAATGCCATTAGCAAAAGTTTGAGTGATGCATCGTGCATCGAACAAACGAGGCTTTTCCCATGAATTTTCAAATCTCCAGTATAAATAATTTCTGCTTGTCTCTTAAATCGTGGGCTGCAACCTCACAAGCATCTGCACTGTGCACATCAAAGGATTATCTGTTGGGGCCCTCAACACAACTAACAATTTTTATGATGTGGCTTTCTTGGCAACCAACTTGAACAGACATTGATTTTTTTTTGCTCTATAAGGTAGAAAAGAAGCCGTTAGAAGCATGCTTCTAGGTTATTTGATTCAGCTCACTTTTTTTCTTCTCTTTTTTCAACTTATTTGACTATTCTTCGACACAGCCTTTGATCATTTCATATACACAGTCCAATGGCATTATAGTGAAAATATTTTCTTGGAACAAAATTTTCGCTAGGAGAGAACATGAAGTTTGTGGGAAATAATCTAACTGTGGACCAAAAATTTTTTTTTATGTTGGGTGGTATTTCGTTTGTTCACTAGTAGCATGAAAATCCATTGAGTTGCTGTAATGTTGCCATAACAAGTCTATTAAGCATATAACTGCTTTAGAAAAGTGGTTTAGTAACTATTTAGTGCTTGTTTAATCTGAAATGTAATCTGAAATTCATTAAACAAGCCTACTCTTAATCTCTGCAAATGGCAAGAGTGATATTAAATTATATTAGATTATATTTCTGCCATCTTGGCAACTACGTAGTTAATCTAAAAGTTTACAGAATCTCGAGCTAAATTTTTTTTACTTCTACATTGGTTAATTTCTGCTAACTGATCTCTATAACTCCAGTTATTATGGAAACAAAGTCTCATATTGGTCCTTAATTTTCACGACAGAGGGAGAGGGATACTGATTATTAAACAGTAATTATTCCATTTAGAAGTAAAAAATTTTAGCTTAAGATTCGGTGAACGGGGTATCAGTATTGATGTTTCCGAAGACTATTTTCAGCCTGAAGTCTGAAATGTGAGACCAAAAAACTGAGTGAACTATTCTTGTTTTATATTTTATTTCCTTTCAGTAAAAGTTGGCTTTACCCAAAATTTGCCACAAGCTGGTTTTTGGTAATAGCGTTGGACTACTCTACATATATTTGTCTGTATTAAAAAGAAAAATGTATACACAGGAAAGTGCTCTGTCAATATTGTAGGTGTGCTTAGTCAGTTTTTTGTTGTTTCATATTTTTTGTGTATTGAATTTGTGTAAAATATCATTGATCGATCAGAATCCGTGACCTGTTTCATCGGTTTCTGATGCATCGAGCTAAGTTTAGGTTTGTATTTTGATTGCGCAAAACTTTTGTGGTATAGATTTTTATTGGAGTGGTGTTCGTCTTTAGGAATATAAGAAAAGGGATTTATTGGTTCAAATTCTGGGGAAAAATGCTTTTGTTAGCAATGGTATGTACATAGTGCTGGATGATTTGTGGGAATAGTTTTCTAGAGTTTAATCTTTATAACTAGAAAGGATGTTGATGGTAGAAGTAGAAAAGTTGCTGGCTCAATGGTGGTGTGTACTGTATGTTAAAAGGAGAAATGCATTACCTTGAGCTATTAACTACTTACGCACTATGTCCACAGGAAGTTCTATGGACGTTTAAATGTCTCAGGAATGTTTATGAGACGTATCTGGGACTTGGTAATAACTGGATTCAAACATTAAAGGGAATGTTGGGGCAAGTTTTTACTGGGTACACAGAAATGTCAACAACCTCAAGATATTCTGAAGAGACTAAAAAAAGAAATGTTCTGTTGTTTTGGTTGAATTAAACCAAAATATTGCAATTATTGGATGAGTGAATAGTTTAATCCATCTTATTCAACAGTGGGATTTTTTGTCTCATAAGGGCGGCTTTTTTTTCGAAGAATGCGGTATGTTTATAACAAATGTTTGTAATAGATAAAAGATTTTTGATATTCCGACTGTGCGTTTAAACTTGCATGCGATGACGTGGGAATAGCTATTTGCACACCATCTGTTCATGTCAAGTGACAGAGAACTGCTTGCCAGACATGAGTGCAGAGCAGGGCGATAACCTAGAGTTCAGCTACTGTAGTTGTGCATGCAAGCAAACTTTGTTAATATTTCATCTTTTCAAACTTCTGGAGACCATTGAAATACAAATGACCTCGGGGGCCCACGCATTGGGACCCATTATATCTTTTCTTTCCACACATATATATATATACAACTTTAGAATTTCAAAAGGAGTAAGTTTCATGGATCACACACATTAAGTGCATTTTTATTTGCGTGACAATTTTTCAGATTGCCAAAAGCAGAGCTAGAATTGTTTGAGGTGAGCAATAAGCTGTTTTGCTTCAATTAATGACTCAGTCAGTTGTTATTACTTCAAATAGCCAAACCTAAAATAAAACTTTCAGTAACAGTATAGTTTGTGCATACAATAAACATGCATAGGCGTTTGTTTTGTCTTTTGGAAAATGCCATTTATTACAGAAAATCTTAAAATTTTAAAAATAACATGTATTTTATTTTTTTAAATACGTATGTTATTGTTGCATATTTATTATTTTATAACAATTCTAATATTCTAATGACGTCTAATGACGTTTCCAATCCTAAAATTCAACTGCTCCAGGACTAGTTCTCAGGTTTGGTCGAATTTAAAAAGTAAACTCTCTGAGCATGCGCTTGCCTATGCGCCCACACAGATTGTTAACAATCACAACTGGTGAAGTCGATCAATTCTTGCTCGATTATGATGCATTGCATGACAAACAAGGCGAGTCAACTAGACATTGTTTTTGTTTAAAAATAATAAATATACAACAATAAAATATTTAAAAAAATGAAATACATATTATTGTTAACAGTCTACCCTTGACCTGTAATGGTTACTGCTTTTATATATTCTTTAATTATTGTTGACATTTGTGTTTGATACAGCAGTGTCTTAATAGCAGCTGATAATCCAAAAAAGCAATTTCACTTTGAATGGCGAAAGAAATAGCTTAGTCAACACTATAGATTACGGCTTAAGACAAAGATTTGTTTTTCGTGCTGAGGGGAATTGAGCAATGCTTTTATTGCTTTGTTACATTAGTCAAGAGAAGTTGCAATTGCAATGTTTTTTCTGTGTAAATCATGCAAGACTAGTTCCGATGTAATAGATGAGGGTTCTTTGACTTTCTGCTAATCGGCTTCCGGATGACCGCGAAGAAGTGGCCGGGTAAAGCTTCTTCTAGCATGACCCACATGTCCACTGAGGACGTGAGGTGTAGTCAGGGGGAAAGAGGTGGCTGTCTGCTATCACCTTATGTGGTGATTGAATTTCATGAGCAGGTCAGAAGCGAGGTGTTGGGAGAGAAATAAGGCAAAGTGCACTCGTTATTTGTCTCGGGTACCTAATCAACTTTGTTTTCTTCTCTTTTACAAGTCTAAAATGATGATGTGGTTTCTGGATTTCACCTACTTAAATTATATTTGCATAATTTTCCTCTTATTGTCTTAGAAAGGGCTGGATGTCCTGATTAATGAGGTAAATGTTGAACAAGGTTAAAGCTGGAGAGGGCATATCTTTTATCATGTGTTTTTTTCCTCTTCTATTTTTCCTTTTATAAAAAAATTTGAGAAAATTGCTACTAATTATGTCTTACTCTGTCGCAGATTGTTTCTTTTGGGTCCCTAAAGTAATTTATCATCATTTTTTTTTTCAGGATGCTGGGGAAAAAGTTAAAAAGTAAGAAAATTTTGTGATACTTTTAATGTGGATTGGGTTTTGTGTGAATTTGAATGGATTGGGAAAGTGGAAATTTGGAGAATTGCAACTAGTCTAAGTCAAATGAATGTGTGCTGTATATGAACAATTGAATTTATCTTGGTAGCTGAATGATGGAAATTGAATCAGAATGGAGAAGCCGGCAAAGAAGGTGGATAGAAATCGATATTTCACTCAGATTTGAAATTCAAAAGGAAAAAGGAGGCTCTGTTCTTGGATTGCACATTGAAGCCACTGTAGTCGAAAAATTGAAAATAATTTCTTGTATTTGATTTTGATAGGGTTTAATGAAGCTATGCAACAAAATCACACACACACAATTAAATACAACTTATTTGAATTAAATTAAGTGAGAAAAAAAAAGCAGTGAAAATCTCCTAAAATATATTTTTGTAACAATTATTGCGATCCACTTGATTTATTTAAGCTCTTGGCAACAACATTTTAGATTTATGTTGGTTGATAACAAATATGATGTAAACAAAATCATTCAGTTGTAACGTTAGTGATGTAATAAAGCAGCTAATGATTGGAATTCATTATCTGGTTATGCTACACATATCTACTTTGCAGTAATGGACAAGGACTTTTATTATGCTTGGTTCCCACTTTGCAGAAATTCCGACAGAAAATTTTGAGTGTAAAAAGCAGCAGTGTTTACAAATTCCCTTTCTTAGCTGGCATCAATTTTTCAATTCTACTTTTCTGCACTCAAAATTTTCTGCTCAGAAAATTTTCTGTCTGAGTTTCTGCCAAGTGGGAACCTAGCATGAGTGACTTCCCATGAAACAACCCAATGTTAAATTAACATTTTTGAACGTTGATCGAATGTTCGCATGTTGAAGTTCATAGAACAACATTCGTTAGATGGTAAATCAACATTGTCAAACAACAATAAAACAGTTGAATATGAGTTGTTTATATGCAACATTCATTAGATGTTGTATCAACATCTAATGATGAATTAGATGACGATTGATACAATAAATGTTGCATTTAAATGTTGTGTTAATGTTGTATAAATATTGTATACGGTAATGTTGAATACTGAAAAAACGTTGATAAAAAATGACATTATTACGTTGAATCAAAAAAATATTTTTTGAATGTTGTTTAGATGTTTTCTTGTTTCATCATTGAGAAAGACCGACTAGTTACTGTGTAAATTTTAATTTTTCAAAAATAAATTAATTCCGTTCCTTGAAGAGTCAACATTATAATGATTACCGGCTTATGGAACACTATTAACGTGACTATCACAACATATCTGCAACAAAACACTCAAAACAGACATAAAACATTATTTAACATAACACTTATTTTAAATGACTGTTCCTCTTGCTCTTAAAAATTTTATGTCACACTTTGAATTAAGTTTTATTATGATTGACGGCACAATGTCCTCACATGCATTTTCACTTAGGCGCCGAGTGCATTTATATTTAACAAACCCAAATCTAATCTAAAGTAAAGATTTTAACAATCTTCTCTTCTCTTCTATTTTATTCTAAAGAATAGTGAAGAGGAGGAGGGAACAGTAGTAATCAGAAGGCGCCGAAAAGGGTTGGACGTCTGTTAAAGCACGCGCACGCACGCTAGGGGTTGATGATGGGTGAGAGAGCGGTCCCACCTTTACTCGGATGGTGGTAGTACTAGCAGGTGATATTGTGCACTTTGTCGTTGGTGAGCAACGCCTATCCAGCGCGATAGTTCCCGGTGGAACAAAGGGCCAAGCGCATGAATTGTGCTGCCTTTTCTCTCACTGGAAATGTGTCAGGAGACGAGAGAAAGAGGGTCGTTAATTTCCACGTGTCTGCACACGGCCCAGTAGTGAATAGGGGCGAAGATAGGGTGGCGGAGAGAGCGAGCAATGGATCAGGTGGAGATGTAGTATGTTGTGTGTGTCTACATTGGGTGCTTTTGGCTTTAAGTTTCTTATTTGGGCGGGGGTTAGAATTTGTTTTGAAAGGCGTCGTTCGCCTCTGTTAGGAAATGGTAATAAAAAATATTATTTTGCTTAATGGCACGTTTTGTAAGATAACCTTTTGACTTCAATTTACTGGGGGAATAAAAATTGAAATGATGGGTTTGATGGGGAAAATGGTGGAGGGTATTTTTTCCCCCTATGAAATCCCCAGATATATATATATATATTTTTTATTTTCTTGAAATACCTGAAAAATACGGTACATAAATAAAAACTATTATTTATGGAATGGCCTATTTAGTAAACTAAAATCTGTATAAATCACTTTGTGACATCTGGTAATTTTAGTGATAATTCATTTAGCATATTTATGGAATATTTATGGAATATTTAGTAAACTAAAATCTGTATAAATCACTTTGTGACATCTGGTAATTTTAGTGATAATTCTAATTTTAGTGATAGCATAGCAAAATGTAATGGTCGAGCTGTTGTTGCAATCTATCTATTTCCCCCACTTTCTGACCTTTCAGCATCTAATTTCAAGGTTTAACCTACTTATTTATGCATGGGCCTACCTGGATGACATCGAAAATAGTTTCCAAGAGTTTTCGTAGCACATTCGTATAGACGGCAATACAATCATTAATAAGCTGCATAGA
This sequence comes from Strigamia maritima, assembly GCA_000239455.1. NCBI lineage: Eukaryota > Metazoa > Arthropoda > Chilopoda > Geophilomorpha > Linotaeniidae > Strigamia > Strigamia maritima. Next base: position 54,407 of record JH432009.1, on the reverse strand, counting down.
CGTGCGCTTAAGCCTGGTTCTCATTATTCGTCATGTGCTAAAGCATGATTCATACGCTAATGTTGCATGGGAGCTCTGTTGCGTCAATTACTAAGTGTACATGAACGCGCTTTCTGGAAAATGACGTCATCATTTCTCAAGTGGGAAAAGTAACAAATGGAATATTCACTCTAGTTTTCACTTTTCCACTTGATAAATGATGACGTCATTTTCTAGAAAAGCATGTTCATGTAACTAGAGTAAATTACTAAGAAAAGCGTGTTCTTGTAAACGTAATATTTTACTAAGTTTACAAGAACATGCTTTTCTGGAAAATGACGTCATCATTTATCAAGTGGAAATGTGGAAACTAGAGTGAATACTCTTACTTTTCCACTTGAGAAATGATGACGTAATTTCCAAGAAAAGCATGTTCATGTAACTAGAGTAACTGATGCGCGCAAGCCAACGCGCTGTGCTTTTCAGCATGTTATCGTATGTGGGGATGACGTTGAAAGAATTCAACTTTAGCGCTGGCTAAGCACAATAAATGTATCATTGAGGTATATACATAGTTATATCTACTCTTGAGAATAGTAGGAATCAGTTGTGGTGACCCAAATGGGTCCACTCAGAAATATATTCTGCCATTATGTATAATGGACACTCTAATTTATATGCAAATATATTAGTCCTAAATTAGTCCTAAATTGCAATGTGTAAATAATTAATTATAGAATTGTTATTATTATTATTAGAAAATAAGTGTTTTAGTAGAGTGTGATCATTGCTGAGATTACCTGTTGGTTTTTAGTAATGATTTGGCTCTATTTGAAGTTACTTGTAAATAATATTTATTATTTTGGTTTGTTTCCTGTGCTAATTGAGGGGCGATGCAACAGGATGTTGCCAGCTCCGCCCACTTTGGGGGAGGCTGAGTGCTTTTGCTCAGATGAACTGTGCTGGTTAAACAGCTGTTTCATTGTTGGGATCAATTAGTGATCTTGCACATCCTACTGTGCAAGGAAATGACATCACTGAGCATCCTGCTCCTGACTGAACTCCTCAGTCTAAGTCTAATCATCAAACCAAATGCATCTTTCATGATCACCCTTATTGAAACCAAATCAAAAGGTTGACGAGATAGTTAGTTTGATACATACTTTGGACCACTGCTTGCCTTGTTGCATACAAGGAGAGCCATTTCTCAAGTGAGTAATAAGTTACTTACCTGTTTACTCTGATACAGTCAGAGCGAACATTTCAGTTCCAGTGAGAACACTTTACGGACCGAACTATTCGGTTAGACGGGCCACTTTCACAACTCTGTGTAAGAGGAGGCCAAGTTCTTTTAAGAACTATCTTACTTGTGTGTATGAGCGGATTTCCAGTCTCGTCTTTCAGACCGGAAAGGCCGGTGCAATTCAGAGTCAGCTACTCAGAAGTGTACGTTAAAAAACCCCTAGACAACCAGCTACAGTGATAGAAGGCTCTTGCAGCATTCACACTGCGCCAATTGAAACCCGGTGCCTACTAAGCATTTAGTCAGTCCAAACCGGTCGCTGCACAGTGTACAATTTCTGTTATGATTATGAATACTGTGGATCAGTCCTGTATTAAACGATATAGAAAGTATTAAAGTTAAAGTTGTCTAGCCTAATGGTTATTTACTATTATTTGGTGTGAAAGTCGAGGTATACCCGTATGTATTATGCAGTTTGTGTGTCCAAAAGATTTTTTCTTCTATTCCAATTATCGAATCGTTGCCATACGAAGCTCAGTAGTGCTGAAGTCTGCAAATATTTTCTTCCATCTTTCTGCTATCTCTTGGCAGTAAGCTTCTTCTCTTTTTCCCTCCGCCCCCTTCTTGACTTCCTGGTTCTACTGACGACCGTTTTTTGCCGAGATGCGTTTGGCAAAGGATTTCTTCTACTTAGTAGGTGGAAGAATGAAGAAAATAGTCACCCGGATCAATTTCCGGACAGACTTTGCATTTATTATACATAAATCTTAAAAGAATAAACGGGGTTGACTAGCAATGCCAAACATGCTCTTGCACAGCGCTCGCTCGCTCTTTAGATGAGAGATGGAGGAAGGCGAGGGGTGCATGGACCCAAAGCCTAATGAGCCCTGCCTGAAGCATAACCCGGTGCCAAGAAACCGTAGGCAATGATTTTCTTAACATTTTCCACTCAAAAGGCTTGCACTGGTTTAGTGTGAGTTCACAAAAGGACAAGGGGAAAAGGAAAAGGAGAAACAAATAAGGAAAAAAATATTTTCTTGTTCAAAGAGGTTTAAATGGCAGGTTGTTGTGCAATTTTCAAAATTATGCCTGCCATGTTGTTTGGTTTTTTGCCAACTTTTTTTCCATTTTTATGCTTTTTTTGGTGTATGTCGTCGTAAAGTAAATGCACATTGTGGTGTTTTTTGTGTATTGGTGAGTGGTGACAGTGTTATCAAGACTTTTCTTTTTCTTTGGTGGTTGAGAGGAAGTTAGGACATGCATATATAGAGAATATGTGTAAAAAATGAATGAACTAAGCTGCATTTGGCATTGTGTCGAATACATGACACGAATGGTCCATCTTGACAGCTGGCAATGAGTAAAAGTAGCTCGATTCAGTGGTAATAAATGATGCTTGAGTGAGCTTTCTATCTGATGAAAATACATTTATTTTTTTGTTGATGCAATGAATGCTCTTAGATTTAAGTTTATGATCAAGTTGGGAGGTTTTTAACATGTGTTGTGAAATTTCTCTTCATGTTTGAAATTTATTTTTATTTAAAAGAAAAAAAAATTTGCAGTAGTTAGTATACAGACAGAAATTGCTTTTAAAATTGCATTTTGCCAGATTCATTCATGGCAGTATTTTTAATTTTCGCTTTTATCAACACTTTCAATTTCATTAATGAACAGTCACTGAACTAGTATAGTTACCACTATAATCATAATTTCTAGCTTTAAATTTAACATTCCAACTGCTATAACTCTCAACAACTGTCCTGGGCATGCTCGGGATACGGTCAGCGCCAAGTTGTGAAAATTAACAACTGAAGAACTCCTGGACTTAAAGCAATAAGCTCATTGCTTAAAACATGCCCATATTTGTGGACATTATTGTCCAGATGTGTCGATCAAAGACCATTGTCCTGTGGAGGTCCTCTTTGTACGGTACGCGATTAGTAACACAATTTTTTTGGGTAAAGCAATTTAATCTTTTAATGGACTAAATAGTATAGTATCCACAAACAAAATTACCCAATCTGATATTACTGTAAGAACTTACAAAACCAAATTATATATTCTCAATCGGGATTAATGCCGTGGATTTCTTTTTTTTAATCTTAAGGATATAATTGAATTATTTCAGTCAAAATTGCATTAAAAAAGCATAGAATGAAAAAAATCTAAACCCAAAACATTTAACAGATAATTAAATTACACCATAAAGATTGAATCGCTTGATTTTACAATATAACTTAATTAAATCTAATTGCATTAAATTGTTTTGCATCAAAAATGAACATTAGAACTTTATATTTTAAAGCATGAAATTATCCACTTGATTGACAACCATTTAAGCTAAAGGTTAATGGAATTTGGTTTTGAAAAGCAGATATGGTTATTCATTAATGGTTTGGTGTTTACCAAACTAATGATAGGCAAAGGCCGCACTAACCATTGGTACCATAGGAATATGTAATGCTCCTATAATGACGCAGAATTTTCGAAATTATAATATCAATCAAGTAAAACTATCTTTCATGAAAACTTACAACTAAGCAAACAGATATTGTTTCAAAATTAGTTTTCATGTTGACTATCAATTAATTTGTGCAGCATATGTAGTATTAAGACAAAATTTCACCATCCCCTGCTTTTCCACTTTCACCAATTAATTGCTTGTCAAAAATGATGAATTGGGTTTAGTTTAGGGCTTCATCAGCTGTTACAGCAAAGTAAAAAAAGATATTTGGGGCAAGATCTGCTCATCATCAAAAATCACTTTGGCAAGCTAGAAATTATGATTATGGTGGAAAGTTAAGATTTGTTGAGTAGGAGATGCACAACTCTGCATAACAGTCGGTTGGAATTTCAGTTGTTGCAAAGCATCTAGAAAATCTTTACTCAACCAGTTTTTGTTTTTCTTTCTGGTAGTCTTGACACTCGAATCGTGTTGGAAATTGAGTGTAATCAAGGGTATGTGTGTATTGGAGTGAAAAAGAGGAGAAGGAGATTGTCAGCTCACTGTACAAAGCCACAATCTTTTTTTCTTTTTTGTCATTATTACCAATAAATTAATCCTTAATAAGAGTTGGAAAGGAAAATATATTTTTGAAAAAATAAATATTTACTGTAGACACTGAATGCAGTTGTTGCAGGAATCCATTAAGAAATCTGGAAATTTCTTAATAACTGAGTTTGTTATTATGGGATTCCAGCTGTTTAAACAGATTCGGCCTATTGTGTGACATGTTGTTGAAGAGGTTAGCTATGGTTACTCTGGCATTTATTAGTTCAACATTAAATATGTATTTTTCTAATCTCACTTAGAGCTTTAAATGCATTAGTAAACTAAGCCTGCTTTGTCTGTTTGCAAAACTTTTAGCAAAATTCCTTGTCCACGCATGTGTGGTTTGTGCCTAATATGGAAAGGAATTGTAATTTGATTAAGAATTTAAGTTGCTTGTTAAGGCTGTACAAAATTAAGTCGATGCTAATGTGATGTGAGAAAGATGGGTAACGACACAGGTTGCGCATATGAATGACTAACAACAAATCAACACTAGGCCCATTGAAAAACTCAAGCACGACTTGTGCCACGACTCATAGCACAAGATTCTCGTGCCATCTTGGTTACACTTGCGTTACACCTGTAATACGAGTGGCATGACCAAGGTGGCACGAGAATCTCATGCTAAGAGTCGTGGCACGAGTTGTGCTGGAGTTTTTGAATGAGTCTACTGAAACGTCAATCCAAAAATTTCTTGCTAATTAAGTGAAGTAATGCCAACTATATATATTTTTTTTTTAAAAAAAGCATGTCCAGCATGGGTACTCTAATACAAGGAACATGGCAACTTCCTTATTTCTAACACAGACCGAGTTTTGTTAGTTGATGAAGGAAAACCAGTGGACAACAGGCAGGAGAACTATGAAAACTTCTTCAGACATTCTTGTACTCAAGGCATAGAGAGAGAATTTTGTTTACTGATGCAAGCGGGTACTACGGTCAGAAACTGACAAAAAACAATATTGGCATACAGTATTAAAACTGACATTATTAAATTACGACACTATGAAATCTGACATTATCAACTTACGGCACTATGAAATCTGACATTATTAATATGTGACACTAGAAAATCTGGCATTATTAAAGTATGACACTACACATCCCATCCATGGCCCTACACAGAAGCAAACCTGTGGAACTAATGTGTTGTGAGGACACCACTAGGCCACTTGACAGACCGCATTTTTTTTAAAGTTTTCATAATATTTGAAGTGGTTTTTTAAATCTTACATTAGACAGTTTGCGATTTCTCGTACGAGATTTATTTTATTACGAGAATAACGAGATATTGTTAAAAATCTTGTCACATGTTTCGTTTGAAAGGTTTCGGTCGAGATTTTTCAAAAATCTCGTTTCAAATTGTCGTGTGTGCGACTTGATTTGTGCATGCGCACTGCATACAATACAACAATTGTCGTGAAATTCTGACGCCATTTTCCCTTCGCTTCGGCTGCAATGTTGGCAGTTTGTGTCGATTTCAATATCTCAGGTTACTTTTTTTTTTATCAGTCAAACATTTTGCACAAATCACAAGCCCAATACTAAGGCTTAATTTGTGATAAGGTGTCTAGTTCTGCTTAAAATTGTTGCCGCTGATTTGTGTGTCGTATGTAATACGTTTCGTGACAAATCGCAAACACACGATACGACATTTTATTAGCGAGATTTAGAAAATTTCGTTTTTTTTTAAATCTTGTTTTCGGCCTCGTATGATCAATTGCAAACTGTCTAATGGTGACCCATTTTATTTAACTTAAATATTAAAAGCCTATGAATTTAAACGTGAAATAGTTGAATCGTTATTCAGCCACGAGAAATGTGCGACCGAAAAAGGGAAATATAAAAGCATACTATTTGCTCGTTTTGCTGAATCAACAAAGACTTTTTGGAAAAATAAATGTTTGGTATAGTGAGCGGTGCAAGATAAAACTGTCGTGAGGCGAAAAGAGGAGTATTTTATCAGCACCAGCTTTCCCCAATGGTCCAATGGAATTTCATAGAAATTACCCGTCAAAGCCCTTCTCCTAACCGTAGCGCACATAACACGTGTGAAGCCATTAAGGCAGATTGAGCTGCCAGTCTGGGGGAGAGTATCCTTCTTCCATGCCCGGCACGTCGTCACCTCTGCTGCCTGGTGGAGCAATCAGCAGTTTCACATGCGGCATTGTCCGGTGTGCAGTTGTGCTATCACATCCCACGTTTCTGACACAGGCCTGTCATAAATTGGGGTTGCCAAATCTCACCAAAGAAGAGTTGGGACTTGGGTCTAAAAGGAAATGACACAGAGAAAACTTACATACGCAGTTCTCATCTGATTTCAACATGCTGGATGCTTTTCTTATATGATTCCAAACGGTGTAGAGTGGATTTAGCATTCTACTATTACACAGAATGTCAATGGAGGAAATGAATGCAAGTTTTATCAGTGTTTTATGTGTGAGTTGTCGTTTTTTGCTACTTCAAGATAAATCGCTATTTACATGTCATAAATTTTATTGCTGGTTTGATTGGAAAATCAACATTTTGTCGGAAACCTGTCGTTGGCTAGGCCGGCTATATAAACACAATTTGGTATTTAAATGTTAGTACATTTGTCATGATCTTATTTTATTTTCAAACAGAAATTTAAGGAAGTTAGTTGTGAACATGGTGGGAAAATTTCTATCAAGCACATTCTGTGTGTACATTTTCTGGCATGTAAACAGCGAATGAGGACATTCACGGTAATAATAGCAGAAAGCCTAACCCAACACAATGCAACAGCTGTGATGAATGGATGGATGGCAAGCTTTTGGACTGAAATACTTTCTGAGAAAATAGTTTAATTCAAGTTAAAAAAAATTAGTAAATAACGTTTTCTGTACAATATTGAGATGTTCAGGGATTTTCATGGATTAATTAGGAGAATGAAAAGTTGGGACAACAGGAAGTGAAATACTGTATGGTTAGTGGCCAGATCGATTTAGTTTCTCTTGGGAAATGAGGCAAATTACGTTGGAATTTTGCAGCACGTAATAGGTTTAGAGGATGATAATTACAATTTTAAAACATGAGGCTTAAAAACATCAGAAAATAAATTTGATCCTTGTTTATCAAGCAAATCAGGAGACAAATTTAACAAATTTTGTCCAAGCATATATATGTATATGAATAATTAACAATTAATTTTTGACAAATTTTGTACCTGAAATGCTAAATTTTAGTAGAATTGAACTAACAATGTAGATTCATTATAAATTAATAGTAGTGAACTACAAGTATATACTATATAAACAATGAAGATTATCCTGAACCTAAAGTAAAGATTTCTTGTAAATTAACAATTAAATTTAACATGGTTTTGATCAAAATGTAGCAATGTATGAATCATGTAAAATATAAAACAAGAGCAACAACAAACATTGTGACTATTCATATTGACACAGCGCCAAGTTTGTAGTAAGAGAATAATCAAATTGCATCGCAAAATGTCCCAATAGAATATCGAGTTACTGTTTAGTGGAAAGGAATTCTTCACTGCTTCACATTTTCATCTGCTCTTTTCCATCTCTCAATACCATCTATTGATAAGCCAGTATGATTCAATTTTTTTGACATGCGAACGTGTTGGTGTTAAAAATTTACTGCTGTCTAAACACTTTACACCAGTCGTAGATCAAATGTTTTTACTGGAAATGGGTTTTACAATGTGATTGATTTTTCAAATTTGCAAATTTCTTTTCTAGTTTTATTTTTTATTTATTTGAATGTTTGCAGACAATTGTGTATTGATGATTCCTATTTCTTTTAGATGTCTTGCTGTGCAAACAAAGTAGAATAACATCGGATTAGCTTTTTAAAGGGAAACTGCTGAATTATATATCCTACTTTGTATTCTACAATTAAACAATGGAAAAATATGTTGCAATTATAAAGTTTCCAGACAGTAGGTCCGGTTTGCGCGAACCAGTTGTGAGATTTTAAAAAGATTGGCAACCCGGTTTAAAAAAAAAAATCATTTCTAAATCGAAGAGGTTAAAAAATAGAGAGTAAGCTAAAAATCTGCTCACTATAGGATCCTCAAAACAAAATTAAACTCAAGGCACCGACTGGACATACAATAGGTGCATGAGTAAATAATTGAGAATTGTACTGTTTGCAAGTTGAAACCGGTTGTTCATTAAATGTGGATTATGTTGCGGTGAATAATTTTAATGTAGAGACCGCAAACCAGTCGTTTCGTATAGTGGAGTCGTAAATTTTTAGTGTCGTGTCTTCCATCACCATCTTCTATTTATAGTTTATTGGATTTTTGAATCGAATCTTCGAATTTCGTTGTCATCTCGAGTGATACTGCGTGTCTCCAATTCAAGTATAGTATGGCCGAATGGGCATACACATGAATAAGACATGAGCAAAAGCGATTGATTCAAAAAGAAAATATATTTTGCAAGAAAAAATAACATAAACACAAAGAATGAAAATCTCTTTCTTTTGTGGTAGAATATTTCTGAATGCATCAGATCTATATTGTGTTTCTACTTCAATACACTGCAAGTATAGGCAATCCACCACCTAATGGGTCTAAAACCTATGACGAAAAATAGATTTTGGTTTATTCTCGTCAGGATTATGCGACAGATTGGACAGATATTGGGTCATTACGTCGTTCTGAGAACGTATAAACAATGTAAAAGTCTTGGAAAAGAGAGTTAATGATATTTTTCATATTGGCAAAGTAATTTTTTATTGGCGTCATCGTCAAATACCTTTTTGCTTTTTAATTTATAAATTGGTCATTTAATACAGAGTTTGCGGCAGGTACTTTTCCCTTATAATTATAACTTTTTTTGGTTTATAATAGTGTTG
>JH432009.1:30113-44123 GCA_000239455.1 Strigamia maritima | reverse complement strand
AGTTTATTTTAAATTGGATTTTTTTTTATTCAATTGAATGTATGAATTCAGAATCGATGTAAACAGCCAGGATTTTAAAAATTAATTTCATGCTACACATTGAAAATATTTATGAGAAATGTGGATTTGTATACCGACTTAAAAACACAAATTTAAAGAATGTATAATGAAATTTAATATTTTATAATGTTATTAGTACACAATTTTTCCTATGGATACTGTGTCTTGAAAATGGAATTGAAACTTCGGTTTGGGTTATAAATTCATAATATCAAGATTGACCTTGAAAACTTTCTCAGAAAAAAAAACCTTTTGATTTATTAGCTTGTCTTATCTATTTTCTGGAAAATGACGTCATCATTTCTCAAGTGGAAAAGTAAAAAAATGAAGTATTCACTCTAGTTTCCACTTTTCCACTTGAGTGGAACGTCATTTTCCAGAAAAGCATGTTCATGTAAATTCAGGACTGGAAACGCATAAATTTTGGGTAAAAACCATAACATCATTTTTAAGATGAGAGTGGTCAAGTGCGGGACTGCTATTTGAATAAAGGACCACGTGGCCAGTCAACTATAGTATCAGTCACGGACATAATATAAAAAGGACACAGTAAAACGTGGAAATGTGAGCAACAGCTCATTGGCTGCTTTTCTCGCATACAGAGATGTTGGAATTCTCCTCCCACCATAAACCAATGTCCGTAGACATTTTAAAATCTAAACATAATGGGGCATAAATTTAGGGGGGTTGTGAGAAACACCAGAAAAAAAATTATTATTCTATTCAGCGGCTTCTTTTGAAAAATCCAGGATAAGCTCCTGCAACTTATTGTTATACAGGGTCTCTCAACTTTATTTTGTCGGTTTTTCTAATTAACTAAACTAGCTGAGTCTTGTTTCGGCACGTGTGCAAAGCGTCTCTTGTTTTGTGCTTCGGGTTTTCAAACAAGTTGTTCGTCAAAGCAGCCTCGTTAGTTTGCTTTGCAAATTTGCAGAGAAACTTTAGTCAACCCCGAGGTAAATAATGTTTGAGTTTAGCTAGACAAGTAGAGTGTGTTGGCCCCAGTTTATCTTTCAGCATTACGGTACTGGCGTGATGGAGAGTTGTGTCGGTTATTACACTCCTCTTTTATTCTGCGCCTTGCCAACTTTGGTGGCGAGCAATTTTTTCATTTTACCGTGCAGGTGAGCATGCAGCGAGTGTATGTAAATGGTATCAACACTCAAAGTTTTCGCACAAGACCCATTCATCTTACCTCCTTTGGGTTTTTGTGCATGCAGAGACGAAGTGATGCATTAACTTGTGGAGTGATCCATGATGCCCATCTAATTCCCTTCAGGTGCGAGCCAAAGTCCTTTTGTGTTTAGCGACAATAAATATTGGCAAACCAACATTTCTTGTTGATATAAACAACTAATTTTGACTGCTTTTATAATTGATTATTGCATTACACAAGACTAAAAGGGATTTATGGCGTGTGCAAGCCGCAAATTTATTAAAGGAGTTGTGCAATGAAAGTTCTTAATCATTGCACAGATGTAAAATATATAATATGTATTAATATATATATATATACTTTATACGTTTGTACCGTATTCCCTTGGAAAGAACAACATGCCGGATAATAGTAAATCCGACCAGAGTGCCGGAAAATTCGAATAAAGTGAGTACGGTATTACGTTTTGCAGCACCGATTCGATTTTTACGGCATGCCGTAAAAATGACCAGATGTCTGATTTTCGGCATGCTGTTCTTTCCAAGGGAATACGGTACGTAGTATACAAACCAAGCATAAATTCTGTATGGTCTTGGGCAGTTTGAAACACTTTTGTATGAAGAAAAATTTACAAGTACTGTAAGTACAATTTGAATGTTCCTGTCCATACGTACAAAGCTGTGCAGGGTAGCATGTAAAATCTAAGGGTTAATACCATTATGCCAAAAGCAGCACAACTGCTGCGAACACCACCAAGTAAACCAGCCGTCAAAGCAGCCAGAACAGCAACACACCGGCCAAGTAAATACACATCCCATTAAAAACACACACTTTACTTTACGTGGTCCTTTCCTACATTAAATTAAAATATGAAAAATTTTTGTGAAGTTGGTTTGAAGGTCTTTATCATACACGCTCAGATTCCTTCAAATAAATTGTGCACTAGTACTCTGGTAATAGGACAGCCCTGCACATAATGATTTTACTGTTATTTTGCCTGGAATTAAGTGCTTTTTCCAAAGAGAGTGAAGAGCAAACAAAAAGAAAATTGAAAAACTGGAAATAAGAGAGTTATTTTCCAATAATTTCTAATAATTTCTAATAATTTTTTAGGAAATATTTATAAATCATTCTATATCATGACTATACTATTTACTGTACACACATTTTATCGAAGCTTACAACGATAAGTATGTGCATTAAGGAAAGGTCAGAAAAGTCTTGCCAATAGTGTTTTTCTTGTTGACTTCTAAGTACAGGTACATGGAAGGTAGATATCCCTTGGGACAGTGTAGAGTACCTTTGGGATGGTTGTATGTGGGTTCTATTCCTTAATGACTGATGTGGACATCGCTGGACGTGGAGTCTACGACTCATTTGGGAGAAATTTTCTTCTCAGTCTGCGAGAGCTTTCTTCATTGGACAAGAAAAGGGAGAAGGGCTATTCCATGTTGTTTTGCTTGTTGCAAAAGAAGTCTTTTTCTGTAGTGTATTGAAGGAGAAAAAGGAAAAACGAAAGGGTGATCCTATTACGGACAGCTGTTGTGAAAAGTGGCCAAGTGGATGACAGCTCGAGTACATTTTTATTGTCATCATCTCATCGCACAAACTGGATACTTGAGGAGAGAGTTGTGGTCAGTTTTGCTTTTGCTTGGATTAATGTGGTAAACTTGTTGTCGTTTTAATTTTTTATACATTAACTGTGAGTTAGCCGGATTCATATAATGGGATTTTTGTGGATTAAAATGTGTATATAAATTAACCTCGATATAGGGAACTACTAAAAGTGTTAGCACACTGAAAAGCTGTTTATTATAATAATCAGGGTTTCGCTAGAACTGAGCAACCAATCCTTAACCCCAGTTCATTTTTGTAAATTTTATATCGCAGTAGTCTGTTGATCGTTACAAAATTTTAATATAAATTTGTAATAAAAAAATAATTTACATAAAAAACAATTTTATTTGATTTATAGACTATTTACATTAACAATAAGTACTTATTACATCACTATTGTGACAAAAACAAACACGGCGGCAGCGAATCTTCTGAATCTGAATCGTCTAATTTCGATATACCGGTATTAAAGTCACTTTTCGGTGGAGCAGGTTGCGATAAGAACGGTGGAATTTCTTCCTCATCCGAACTATCCAAAATTAAATTTGAAGCAGTCGAAGTGCGTTTACGCTTCAATGGCACAATCACAGAATCATCATCGGGGGAATTAAAAACGTATAAATACATGTAAAAAACGACACAGCACCGTCATGGCGGGTCGATAGTAGCGCCACTACACGGACAAATACAGCAACCCTGATCTCGACCTTGTGAATAGTCAATTAGCCAAGTTTACTTGGCTGATGACTAACGCCATCTACTGATTTAGCATGTGAAACCTATATTTAGGGATTTTCAACTGATCTTAAGTGCAGTCTGGTTAGGCTTACGGGCATTGCATTATGCGCTGATTCACTGGTACAAATATGTACCATATTTCTTCGAATAGAAGCCAAGGCCTATATATGCAAGGGTGGTCTATATTGGAGGACTGCCTTTATTAAGAGCTGCTGTGAAATGAGGACTTATATTCGAGAGCGGCTTCTTTTCGAAGAAATGCGGTATCGGTATCTTAAGCAAAATGATGCACAAAAATGATCCTGCTTTTGCAGTTACAATGCCATGCAATTAACAATTCAAACTAGTAGATTTAGTAAGTAGCCATCAGCTTTAGTTGATAAGCAACTAATTTTCAAATGCCCAAACTTTGCAAACTCGCGCTTAAATTCACCTTCCCATACTGCATCATAAACAAAATTTTCGGTCCCAGCTCCACTTAATTATGTATAAGTGCATTCAATTCGTAGTCTTGTTCGTGTTGATCCAAGTCGAGTGGTTCGAAAACATGAGTTGAAATCTGTTGGGGTTTGATAAGGTTATGGTTACTTCTCATTTAAGCGCTCATCAGATATAAACCTGAGCTTTGGGAGAAATGCGAGTTAGTGAGCATTTACAAGGCTCTATTTTGACATACAGTAGGACGTCGCTGGGGAATCAATGTTTCCTTTGCAAAAGCGAGTAAATACTATATATTGTATATAAAATTACAAGAGAAAATTACATAAATTACATAACAAGAGTGCTGGGAATGAATTTTGGGATAAATAAAGAAGAGTGAATAAATTAGAATTTCAGTTTTTTTTAAATTACTCTTTTTTTCTTGTCATTTTTATAATAGAAAATAATATTAAATTTATGAGATACAGATACAAGATTTTTTTTATTAGGGCATAATAACAGTCTGGGTTGTACATCCTGTACTTTTTATTGAAGTCCAATTATGACATGAAGTTAAGTCTTTTTATTGCCTCAATATCAATAGGTCAGAGATAGAGGCCATCGGTTGGTCTCACCAGCTTTATTGAGTGTGTTCTGGGCCAGTGAACTATAGCAGTTTCTACTAACAAGGATTCTTGTTCATTTTTTTCTTATCCCCCTTGAGACTGCTTTTTGCTCTTTATACTTTGGCTTTATCCTAGAAATGTCCGTGATGAGACAATCAAACCATATTGTCTTAATCATTAGCTATTTTTTGCGATTTAATGGTGGGATTCAATTCAATTCAATGGGAAAATTGAAGTGAATGGGGCATTTAAGCCCAGGAGAGATCCCAAATAGAATCTATTGGCTGTATTAGTTTTTTGAAAATAAATGCCAATGATGTAAGGCAGTAAGCTCATCAAGCAATGTACAGTTGAATATTGAACAATATTTTTTCAAATATAGAATTAGTCTTCATTCATCAATAAATTTTTATTTTCCTTGTACAAAATTTGATTCTTTGATTTCGCAAATGTGCATAAGGAATAAAAAAAAAATAATATGCAGAAAAACCACTGTGAGCCTAAAAGGAGTTTTGGACTGATCATAACCCGCACATCTATTTTCGTTGGTTCAGGAACTGTTCTAAATCAAAGGTATCAATTAAATGTTGTTTGTTCAAAATGGGCTCCATCCATGTGGCATGTAGTACAACACTTGTACACATAACATAACTGTAAAGTGCCTTAGCTAATGGGAATTATTCTACTCTTTCAGGTTAAAAGACTTTAGTTGTACCTAATAAGTCCATCAAGTAATGTAACCCATGAAACAACCCCATGTTAAATTTTGTAGCATTTTTGAACGTTTATCAAATGTTTGAATCTTGAAGTTACATGTTAAATGTAAATCAACATTCTGATAAATTTCTAAATTATCATTATGTGTCAATTTGTGTGCCCACATTGGTTCTACATTCTTTGAACAATGTTTCCAAATTTTGACAAGCAAAAAATAAAAATTTGAAAACTTAATTTTTTGTTTCACAAAAATTTCTAATTTCAGATCTGGCCTGATTTGTCATTAGCTGCGGGGTGAAATTTCGAATGAAACGCTGTAACTTTCTAATTAAGTGTATATAAAAGTAGCAAAAAAGGTTGTGGGACATTCTTTTTTTTTCCTGTGTAACTTTTTTTCCAATCTCGAGTACGTGTGGCCCTTGAGCAAACAATAGCTCCATGAGTGAATTCACTTTAGCTCGTTTGAGTGTAGAATATTTTCTCTGCGTGTAATATATTTCGAGCCAAGTGATCCATCATTTGATGCGCACATTGCTCGTGGCGTCTACTCGCGATCCAATTGGAGAGAATGAGTTGAGAAATGTATAGGAATTCTTTATTTATTTTTCTTCTTCTTCGTCTTCTTACAATTCTTTTTTTCTATCTATTTTATTCAATTCTTGTATCAAATGTCAGTTTTTGTAAAGTATGATAACATTTATAGAAATATTGTTTGGTATTGTATATCATTTACTTAAATATTTTTACCTCAAGATGACCTTTCCATCTAATATGTTAATTCGAAAAATAACATAAGATAATGAAGGAATATATTATTTTTTCTACAAAATTTACATTTCTATGTTTGTTCTATGTTTTTATGTTTGTGTTGAGTGTCAATTGTGAGATTTTGCACGTCGGTAACATCAAAATGGTATTGTAGAACATCGATCGTTATTGCATTTATATTTGGCTAGATATGAAAACTCAATATATTTCAATTGACTTAAACTGATTTAGAATTGTATATTCTGACACCGCGCATCAACTTTGGTAATTACAAACTATAGTACAATAATGTTTGAAAATGTAATAAAAGTCAATCAAACTGGTATTATTCAGTTGGCTTTTACCACTGAGAATTCTCAATTAATAAATAAATTTGTCAATAATTCGATATCGATCACTACCGGCAACAAAATATTGATTTTTTTGTTCTGATACTGATTTAAATAGTTAAATTGAAGAGGCAGATTTTATTCAATATATTCCCAAACAGTGTTTTTTATATCTTCATCTAATAAATGGAATTTTGCATTTTTCGGGTTTGAGCAACCGCACATTCGGCGGCACGAAATTTCTTTATGCTTAGAGCCAGGTTGTAGGCGGGTTTTGGGAGAGATCTGAACTTGGGGTCAAGGGGTTCCCATTGTATCGAGTGGTTTTTCAACAATTGCGACAACAATTCTTTTTTGTCCATCCGGGGATGCTAATTCGGCACACAGATGGCGCCGAACGTTTGGTGATCTTGCAGTTTAATACTTTGGCAAATGCAAATGGTTTCACAACCACTGTGTCCATTTTGCTGGCGTGTTACACAAGAATTATTTCTTAAAAATGCAATTTTATGTTACTGGTGTTTTAAAATGAATAAATAAATATGAAATAAATTATTTCTAAATGAACTGCAAACAGGGGTTTTCGCCAAAGACACAATATATTGTGCAATCTGTGAAAACGTTGAACTTTTGCTCTAAAGGCATCAACAGATGTTTAATTAGAGATTCATTGAAGGAACAAGATGAAGATGCGGAATGAAAAGCGTGTCCTGCTTCTAAAGGTCAAGTTTAATCAATGCACAGATTGAAATGGGTGCGAGTGTTGGATTGTGCCAAAGCTTGTATGGAAAATGAATGAATTTTTGGGTACAAAGCCTTGATCTTTCACTGCTTGTGCAAGGGATTTTAGATAGGAGGTTTGTCTGTGAAAATCCCCAGCTCACCTAACTTGTAGTCAAAGACGGGATTTTCGCTTGGGTTTGACCTTACGTCTGCCAGTCATGGGTTAGGTCATGGCTTTGGTGCTACTGTCTGCTGACTGCAAATCGGTGTGCAAGAGCTGCACTTGTCGCGGATGGAACCGCCTGGTTTTAGTTACTTGTTAGACAAGAAGTTGAAAGGATCAGAAAAGCCAATGCGCATTAAGCTTTTCTGTTTAGTTGAGAAACAGTAAAATCTACTTACATTTTTCTAAAGGATTTTAAAGATTTTAAAGATTTTAACGATTGTTTTGTTGTCTTTTTTTAATTTTTTTTATAGGGGACGTTGTTTTTTTTGGTGCAGTAATGATGAAATTGAAGGAGTTCTGCAGCAGCAAATCATGTCAAATGCTTTTGTATTTTATTACTTAGAAGTAAATGTTTAGGTAAGAAAATATAAAATTAAAGGTGCTCTTAAAAAAATCAAAATGTAAAATATCAGAATTTAAATATTATTATTTTATATATAATTATTATTATATTATATTATTATATTATATAACACATAATTAATTTTATAATTATTTTTATTTTAATTTGGACACCATCTTGAATTTTTTATTTCGGTGTCATTTAATTTTTATTTTTATTAATCTAGAAATCAATCAGCATATATTAGTTTGAAAATCAACCAATATATCAGCTTAAAAATCAATCAATATATCAGCTTAAAAAGTCAATCAACATATCAATTAACAATTGAATTGAAAACAATTAAATCAATTAAAACACCCAATCTGTCAAAACAAATATAAAAATCAATCCAATCCCACCACTATTGACCTGGTGAGCCACTTCCAACTACACCTTGACCCACCCAAATGATTACAGATAAACTAAGCGCAAGATCACGTCAGAACATACCAATTATAACTAAAAGCCAATACACAGAAAAAAATCCTATAACTTTCCTTTACCCCTTACTCAGGCTGCACTGCACCTCACAAAAAAATTTTTTAGCTAAAAAAAAAAGAAAAAAAGTGTTTCTGATGAAATTGCAGGACGTGAAAATAAGACATTTGCATGGAAAATACGATGCACATAAAAGCAGGCATTTTTTTTCAACTTTACTTTTGCGTTTGCCTTTTTTCTTCTTCTTTTCTTGATTGAAATTGAACGAAGTTTGAGAAAAAATACAATGAATTGAAATGAAATAAGAAAAGAATATTATTGAACAATTTTTGTGTGCTTAGTGTTTGTTAAGATTCAAGCGAGTGCATATTAAGTGAAATGAAAGGTGTTTCTTAGATTGCAGGTCGTATTTTGCAGAAGCAGGTGTTGGCTTAGAAGTGTCTAATCCTTTTCTATTGTGGTTTCTACTTGTTTCCATTCCTTTTGCTTTAATTAAAAGTGCCTAGATACAGAATCAGCTTGCAAGCAGCTTTTGAAATAGTAGTCGTGTGAGCATGAGGCTTTTGCACAACTGTGCACTTTTATTGCTCTAGTACCGTCGCTCTATTTTTTCCTCTTTTTTTTTTATTTTTTATTTTTTATTTTTTATTTTTTTATGTTATATGAGTGTTGTGAGTGTGCAAATGGCAAGTTAGAAATCGATTTTGTGTATATAAATTGTTGAAACTTTGCTTTCACATTATTTCGGATCAAGCAACATCATGGGTTTGGAAATGTAAATTTTTTAAAGGGGTTGGAAATTTATTGAAATTTTTGAGTTGATGAAATGAAATGAATTTATGTTTATCTTAAAGGGTTGAATTGATTTTGTGAGTAATTTAAAAAAAAATTGACATTATTTTATTTGCACAAAAATAAAAATTATTCAGTTTTTAGGTGATATAACATTTGGATTTTAGATAAAAAAAATATAATATTTTAATCAAAATTTAAGTAAAAAAGTGTTTTAATTTTAAGTCAAATTTTTATGAAAAAAAAAAATTATAAAAGTAATAATTTCAAATTTAAATATTCATAAAAGTCTGAAAAACAACATTTATTCAAAAACATTAATTTTAAATGCAATGAATTAATTAAACCCAAAAAAACTTTATAAGTACTAAATCCACAGTAGGCTACCTATTAATTATTTCGTGACAATTTTTCTCAGAATTAATATTTCACGAAACTCTATGTTCACTCAATTTTATTTGTTGCGGCGATTCTTTTAACTTGCCAAATTCGACCGGCTCAAACATGCACGAGTGTTGGCCGTTGAGGAGTCATTATTCGGCCTTGCATTTAATTCCTCCTGGGAGATGTTGAGTTTGTCTGCTCGTGATGATGAAGAAATAGAGTCCCTCTCTCCCCAGGCGACGGTTTGCAAGGTTTTATTTTGTCGTTTGAAGCCGTGCAAAGTGGGATGGATGTCATATTAAAAAAAAGCATGAGGGGGAGACACTAGTTTGCTATCAAAATTTGAGGTGTAATTTACCAAGCGGATAGTTTTGACTTTAATTTCGAGTTTACGTTTGAGTTTATGATTTTGGATGGTGGAATGCTTAGATTGAATTGAAAGCCCTGGGTAATCGTTTTACTAGAGAGTGGTTAAAAATTCATTGGAATATACAACTAAATTGGATCTAGCAAATGGAAAAGTCAGTTGAGAATTATTAAAAAAGGTTGGAACAAATACTGGAGAAGAAAAGAGACATTATGTACACTTCAAGAGAATACGTACTGTAAATTGAAGTTTAAATATTAATTTTTTTTATATTGATTGGTGAGTTTAATGAAAACTTGAGTTTTTGATGTTTCTTTACTAAAAATGCGTTTTCAAATTTCAAAAATAGAAAATAGAAATTATTTGCACAAAAAAATACTTGTTGACCATGAATACATGAAGTCATAATCAAGAGCCATATTGTTACGTGACCTACGGGGAAGCAATGGGCCAGGTAACATGTTAATCTTTAATTCGAAAAGGAATCGTAATAAACTTGTGACTAAAGAAATAATCAAATCGCGCACGCAGCCATCTTAAATGGGGAATAAATAATGAGTCACCCGAGTTTAAAATTTAAACAAACATTGTCTCCGTTATTCGTAATAAAGAAGATGAATAAAATTGACTGGAATACGCAAAGAAATACATTGAATGACAAAATACAAAACTGAGTACACTCAGCAGTGAACTCTCTAATTAACTTAAACACTTAAGTATATAATGCAAATACAGTTCAAATAAAATAGGATTAGTAATACTTTGTGTTTGGTTTGAAGATAAGGAGTGCCTAAAGCTTTTGGATCGGGCTGTCCAACTCGTATTGAGTGGTAATGCCGTTTATCAAGGTAAGGGTTGAGGTTTCATGAGTCAGTATCACTTACAGAATCAGCATAATGATAACATGACTGGTCTGAGACCAGAAGAGAACTCTCTGCTCCTGCTCAAATGTTAGCTTCTTATAGTTGTCATCTGTGCTCTGATTGGCTGTGCATGTTGATGAGTATGACATCATGTGACGTCATCAGCTATTACACTCTTTGGTGGTGGTTTCTGGAGTTGCTCTGTGGCACATCGCCATCTGTTGGTAAAACGTAACAGTTTGCGCTACTACGGTAAGTCATTAGGGCTGTACCGTAACAATATGTCTACAGGATGTCGCATGTTTATGGAAAGATACATAAATGACATCTAATACTGTATTTGGATTATTTGCTGACTATCTATAGAGATAGGATGACATAACAATCAGCAATAAATGACAAATTGCATTATTAGCTTTTTTTAAAAAAAATTCGGAAACAATAAAGTTTGCAATTCTAGGTAACACTGAATGTTGCTGCAACGTTGCTGCAATGTTTGGAAATGTTTGCTGCAATGTTGCTGTACTGTTTCGACTGTCACGCGTCTTTTAACATTGTTGCACTGTTTTATGGCAACATTGCCATAATGTTGCATTGCTGTAATGTTGAAAGAATTAAGTGACATTCGGAACAATGATGCAACATTCAAAGAAGCAGTGCAGCAACATTTTAACTAATCATTGACAAAAATTGGGATGCTGTTGTGTATTATTTACAATTCTGACGTCATTTAATTTCAAAATGTCTATTTAGTGTCATTTTAATAGTATAATGAAAATCAATTTTTTTTTCTATACACAATTTGATCTTTAAGGTAAGAAAACATTTTGCAGCTTTAAATTTCCATACACAAGTAATTAGTTAATTTCGCTTTTCAATCACTCTTAATTATATTTTATCACAAACCTTGCGATTTTTCTGCTTTGTCAGTGCTATAATTATGTATAACATGAACAAAGAAGCACATTTCAACTCACTTGACAAGATAAGTTTGAAAACAGATATGTTTGAATTTGAAGCTTACATTGATTAAAAAAATCAATGTCAGATACTTGTTTGTTTGCATGAATAAGAAAATGAAAACAAACTCTGATTGCGTTGTCTCAAAGCTTTTTATTTATTAACATTTAAGACATGTTGTCACTTGAACAAATGATGACTACTTGTTAGGACTTGGATGTCACATAATGCTCATCGATGATTCAGACTATTTTAAATTTAAAAAAAAAAAATTTAAAAAGTTAGTCAGTCTACTGGATATTTGCATTTTGTTTACATACTGAAAGTCTAATGGAATAAATGATAGCATTATACTTTTAAAATGGGTTTTCATCTCATCTGGTTAAATATTGCCTAGTCAACAACACTGTTTCTGTCTGCAGTTTTTAAATCGTGGTCATGAGGAATAAATTATGTTTTATCTTGATGATTTATGTTTATAGGGGTTGCCAGGGTAGTAGTGTGTTTGTGAAGATATATATTTTTCTCCTTCATTTGCTAAACTATAATGGTGGCAATAGATTTAAGTCTCACCAAGAGGTGTAGATTGATGTAGTTTTTATAAATTTTGTATTATACTACCGGCTTTTGTTTGCCGCGACTATATAAGTCATTTTACTGGGATCTTCAATGTTTTTCAATGTTTGCCAAAGAGCCCAGTCCAAATTTTCTTGGTCTGTTTAGTCCTTTTTTAGGGTCCTAAGATCTTGATATTTATTGCAATAAAGAGCTTTATTATTTTTTTAAAACTTTTTTCTTCCATCTCAAATTGTGGTGCATAATGGAAAATGGGTTTTTGAAATTACTTTTGCAAGTTGAATTTTTGCATTGCATTTAGGTGAATTTACTTTTGCAAGTTGAATTTTTGCATTGCATTTGTTCTGCCACTAGTTTTAGAGTCTGTGATTTATTAGAATGTAAAAAGGAGTGATTTTAATTTAATTTTTTGTGTACGTGTTTTTTATGAGTTTTTGTAGTTGTGCCTAGGATTGTAAGAAAGATTTATTTTGTTTCCTTCAGAGTGTGTTGGCATTAATTTGGTGTTTGTGAAAACTCTGTTTTACGCGTGCATTTGCTTTAATTATTATTTTTTGATTTATTCCATAATATTTACTTATTTGTGTGTTTAATTAGTTTCTAATTTGTTTTTCATTTATATTTGATTTGATTATGATTTTAAGGTTTATTAGTGTATTAATTTATACCTGGTTAGTTTCCCTTTAATTTTGTTATATTTTAGTTATGTCAAATTTTGTGTATTTTTGTTTGAACTTAGTGTTGTTGACCCTTTTTAATTGTATTGGTCAGCTAGTGACGTTTCACATTTTTGTAGTTTGTGTTTTGGCCACTAATTGTTTTACCCCTGTTAATCCTTTGGTGACCCGAATAAATTAGTTGTTCTTTTTCCCTTACTTGGGTGAAGTTGTTTTATTTTCACGTGCTAAACATTTTCTAGTTAAAGTCAAATAAGACATAGTTTTTTCCTAGGGCAATTTAACAAATATAATTGATTTAATATTTAATTGTGGAAAACTTTAAAAATAGTTTACTTACATTTGAAAAGGTTTTTTTAGAAACAAATGAGAACAAGAACTATGGTAAAACAAAAAAATCAAAACGAGAAGAAACAAAAAAAACCAAAAAAAAAAACGATAACACATAATAAAAATGTGTGCAACTGAAAGTTGAACACCATCAGCTTATGGCCAATACACAATCAACAAAAAGCAACCTCTTCAGGCCTATAGATTGCATGAAGGTGGATTGCCAACACACAATGCAACCTTTTGGAAAAGCTTATTCTCTGTCTCCATGTTTCAAATATCAGACGACAAGCTGAAAGAAACAATTAACACAGAAAACGCAACCGTATCCAACAGGCAGGAAAGGGCCACGTAAAGTGAAGTGTGTGGGTTTCGCCGGGATCTGTTTTTACTTGACAGTTGCGTTGTCGATCTGCCGCTTTGACGGCCGGTTTACTTGGCGGTCTCGGCAGTTGAGCTGCTTTTGTGATGATTAGGATGATTAGTGTTTCTTATTTTTGTTTTCTACTTTTCTTAGTAACAGAACTGTGTATGAAGGTAGTGATTATATCAATGGTGACAAGTGTTTGTTTTTATAGGTCAGATTCAACATGTCAGATTTAAGACGTGTATGGCCTAAGTCCTCGCTTGCGTCTATAAACTCAATTCTATCTATCTAGTAACATAATAACTCGCAATTTATTTATCTTTTTTCCAATTTTTACATCAAATTTAAAAACATATTTGCCAATAATATTCAGTTTTATTAATAATTATCTGATTTACCATTTCTTCTCAACCTTTGCTGCTCTTCTAATTTCCTCAATCGAAATTCAATGTCTTCCTTATCCGCACTTATTGCTTGTAATAACTTGAGAT
>JH432009.1:0-30093 GCA_000239455.1 Strigamia maritima | reverse complement strand
TTTATTTTTTGTATTTATTCCATAATTATTTACTTTATTTGTGTGTTTAATTAGTTTCTAATTTGTTTTTCATTTATATTTGATTTGATTATGATTTTAAGGTTTATTAGTGTATTAATTTATACCTGGTTAGTTTCCCTTTAATTTTGTTATATTTTAGTTATGTCAAATTTTGTGTATTTTTGTTTGAACTTAGTGTTGTTGACCCTTTTTAATTGTATTGGTCAGCTAGTGACGTTTCACATTTTTGTAGTTTGTGTTTTGGCCACTGATTGTTTTACCCCTGTTAATCCTTTGGTGACCCGAATAAATTAGTTGTTCTTTTTCCCTTACTTGGGTGAAGTTGTTTTATTTTCACGTGCTAAACATTTTCTAGTTAAAGTCAAATAAGACATAGTTTTTTCCTAGGGCAATTTAACAAATATAATTGATTTAATATTTAATTGTGGAAAACTTTAAAAATAGTTTACTTACATTTGAAAAGGTTTTTTTAGTGTTAAAGACTTTTAGATGTGTTTATGGGTTGCTAAGTAGACTAGGTTCTATTTGGGTTCAATGCAGCTCTTTGGAATTGATTCAGTTGCAAACAATTCAGGGAAGGAATAACAATTATCTTGACAATTGGATAAGAATTCACTGCTGTGATTCTGTGACCTATTTGTTGTAGTAAAAAAATGAATTAGTATTCTGTGCACACAGAAATGCACCGTTCTGAAAAATTGTATTATTTTCTGTGTGCAGGAATTCTGATTATTGTTTTAAAGAATTTTTTAACTGTCACCAGGTTAATTGGTACCCGGCTAAATATTCTATAATACCGTTGGATGTACAGTATACACCGATAAGATCTTATTCTTTCTCTTTTATTATTGGTATGCCCCTATAGTGAGAATATAGTAACCAAAATTCATGTGAAGTAGTTTCCTCCATTTATATCCTCACTTTGCAAAACCATTATAACAATATTATATTTAGAAAACATATCTTTCTTTTTTTAGAATTCAGAAAAAGACTAACTTTATTTTTGATGCAGAATTCTATTAACCTACCAGATGTTTTTTGAGACAGAAATTGAAATAACAATTCTAGGTGAGTGGCTAACCTGGATAGTAATCTTCAGTACATGCACACCCATGAGGTACTGCACATTTCTGTATCGCGAATAAAAAGGCTATTCGGTCGTGCTATGTCAGATCCTAAATGCTCATTACACATTGGCATGACACTCGCACATTGGATCTAGTGATAGACACGGCTTTGCCATTGCCTTCTCTTTGGTTTATTACCAAGTGTGAGTTTATGGGTGTCTTCAGTGTGACACCATAAAAATTCCAAGTCAACAAACTAGAGGATTTTGTACAATTTCTTTTCTTTTCATCTACTTTTATTTCGTTTTATTGTTATTTGCAGGAACAATTGATGTTGGTTGCTTGAAAAATTTCTTTATGTACAAAATGTCAGGTCAGGCTTGTGGTAAGAGGAAAATTTAATTTACTCTTCTTGTTTTGCCTATTTCTCTTTATATTTATCTTTAAATTGGAATTTGAATTGAAGCAAAACAAGAAATTATACTCTTTGTTTTATTTGAGGACGAATTTTAAAGGAATAAATGTTGTATGCTTCCCTTCACTCTTTCCATGACTATATAGCGATCAATAATAGTGGACAAATTGAAGTGCGGAAAATGGAACGCCTTATTTTCTAGTGCTGACCTCATCACCATGGTTACAGCATCAAGCAAAGTGGCAGTTTTGTTGTCTTACTATTTTTTTATTCCGGATATATATATACTGTATATATATATATATATATAGTCATGGATGTACAAGTCTTTAAGGAATTGCGCAATGGAAGTAAAAAATCGTTAGAAACTTAACAAAATAGTACTGTGTGTTTAGTTGATTGAAAAGCCGGATATGACTTTTTCATGTATAAGATGTGTGGTAAACACGCACAATAGGCACAAAACAGGCAAAAAATTAAAGAGGTAAATATTCGGGCTTTATGTAAACATATGCGCAAATGCGCAAATTTAATCAATGGCAGTGGCATATTTTCTCGAATTAAATGATCAAGTTTTAGAATGTGAATAAAAATGTTTTGTACGAAAATAAGTTTGTAAACTTCAGCTCCCATATGAAACCTTGTTAAACGACACAACTTCTCTCTTTAAAATCTTAACATGGAATGCTTTATTTTACAAAATATAACACAAAGAACCACTTGTTTTATGATGTCACACGTCATCACATCTGGTGGACATCTGGCTGCTGTTCACTCCTTCAATCAGTCTTTTCCTGTGCAAGGAAAAGACAATAGATTTTATGACTTGAGTGTTTTCATTCACATCATACATCTGGTTGCCAGGCTCTTCTTAACCCATCTACTCCCTTAACCCAGCTACTACCTCTACTCTCTTAACCCATTACTACTAAAAATATATTCCAAAGCATTGTCTCATAATCTCATCAGCCAATGGGGAAACAATGACTGAAAACACACTGTTGTCTGTATGTGACAACACTAAAAGACAACTGGATACACCATGCTTGTTTACAGCAAAAAAAATAACTCGTTCTTACGAAGAGTTTTTTTTAGTATTTCGCTAGAACGAGGCTGATCTGTATTTCAATTTCATTTTGCTGCCGATGAAATTTGCTGCAACATTTCGGCAGATTTGATTCTGTTGTCACCAACGCTTTGTTTAAAGATATCTTTTTCTACAGTCAAAAACCATTTTTGGAAAAAAAATGATGTTTTTATGTCATTTTATAAAGGACATTTCTTTTATTTTAAAGTTGGGTTCAGCCAATTCCGAATGAGTGTTTTTCATAGTTTTACTCTCATCTCATAGTCAGCCTCAAGTCGATGGAGTTGATATGCTAAAGATCTCCCTCCTTTTTGCCTATTTCATTCTCTTCCATATCATCATCCAAGATCCAACAGCGTCAGAGAGTAATGACATGCCTGTGCTCCACTTCATCTTTATCCAGCCTCTTTTCCCTCCTCTTTTCTTGCTCTAGCACACATTCATTTCGCCCTCTTCACCGTCTTAAGCAATGTCCTATCACACTACCATCGGCTCGGAGTGTGATCTAAATGACTTAGTGTTCAGTGTTTACTTGCGTAGATTGCGAATATGATATCACACACTTAATGTCTAGGAACATAACTTCTTACAATGTTGATATAAGAGGGGGATATCTGGATGTTGACAGCTACTCACAATTACATAGCAACCTTCCTTTCTATTAATTCTATTATAAAAGATCAATATTCTGCCTAAAGTAAGAGCATTGGCGTACCAAATGTAAGCAGGGTTAAATTGTTAATTGTTGCTTGGAAAATGTAGTGTGAACATTTCTTGCTCAAGTTAAGCCTGTTTATAAATGTCCAAACTGGATTAAGTTAAACTAGTTTGGAGATTTAGCCGGTTTGAGATAGCTTAAAGTATTAAGACTTTTACTCAGAAGGAATTGCAATTCATTAATGATAATATCGAAGATTACTGCTAACTTATTTCTAGGAAAGGATTTTTTTTAATAGTTAACTTCAACAAGCTGCAACTAGATATAAACTGGGCTAAGTTAATATCTATATCTTGGGCAATATTATCCGGAATTTTATAGATTGGCGCATTCTGAGGTCAGGAATACTATCTGACCTCTTAAGCTTCCGGTGCGCAAGTGTGAAATCACATTTTCACATTTACGCATTTGGGTACTTATGTCCCTATAATATTTGTTGCCGATATTCTGTGATGGCCATTTATATAATAATTGCCGATCCCCAATCCCTCCCCGCAGAATTTTCTTCTAACCGGCCAGTATACGGAGACATTATTAGGCCCTGGCTCTTCATGGCCTGAACAAAGGCATAAGTACTAACCTTTAGAATGCTATTGATCTAATAATTTCTGAAGAAATTACTTTTGCAAATAATCAGTGTGTTTATAAAGGCTCCTATAATGGCTATCGTTATTAAGTGGGTGATGTCCATTATAGCTGAATGACCACAAATTGTGACATGTGCAAACGTTAGTTAAGGCCACGTGTCATGCCAGTGATTAACGGGAGCTCTTTAGGCCTTGCCAAACTTGCACTAAGCGTGCATTAATATTCCTTATCTCCTATTTGCTCACGGTTCACTTCTGTCTCTTCAGTTTCTATCTGCTTTTAATGAATAAACTTTGCGAATCTCCGCCTCTTTTAACCGGAGTTTATACTACAGGATTTATTGCTAGGAATATAGAAGAAGACCTGATTGAGCCAAATATTGTAATTTTTTCTTTTTTGAGTTTTCTTTTTAATTTTCTTTTTTGAGGTTGAACAGTGATTTTTGAACACCATTTTGGAAACAAACTTAAGAGTGCAGTTCTCTGTAGATTTGTTCTTGAGGGAACTATATCTTTGGTTTCTATTCATCTGTTGGATTAAACCATTCGAAAGCAATCAGCTTCACGTCCCTAGAGGGCAGTTTATTAGGAAAATTGCTCACGTAAGACTAAGTGTAATGTCTTGTCGCGGCTTGTCAGACTTTTTGAAATTAATTTTACTGAAATTGGATTTTTTTTTCCTTCTTTTTATTTCAAGTGAAGCAAAAATTTGTCATCATGCGATTAAAGTCTGTACTATGTTGAGGGGGAAAATTTAAAGAAAATGATAATGATGTTTTTGTCATTATCCATGTTCTAAACTCTGTTTAAAAAAATTGGTCACAAAATGTTGTTGGTTGGGTGGGCATATCACAAGCTTAACGATACAAATAAGGGATGAAGTGACATCATCTCAGCAATTTAAAAAAATTAACTTAAGGAGTCAGAGAATGTCAGAATGACATGTTACACAAGGAAGGATATATCCTTCCTTGTGTAACATGTCATTCTGACATTCTCTGACATGAAATTTTGCGATTTTGGGATTTGTAATAAGAATTTACGAGATTTGTAATGAGTTGTAGAACGACTCGTGTTGTATCAACGGAACAAGAAAAAGTCTAAACAACTTTCAGAAAATATTTTTTAAAAACATCAGGAATGTTGATTCAGTATAAGAATATAAGAATGTCTTTTTTATCAATATTTTTTCAACATTCAAACATAACAAAATGTTGATTTAACATTAAACGAATGTTGCGTATCAACAACCGATACTTCCGAACATCTACTAAATGTTGCACATTTTGTTATGTTTGAATGTTGAAATAATGTTGATAAAAAATGACATTCTTATATTGAATTAACATTTCTGATGTTTATAAAAATGTTGTTTAGACATTTTCTTGTTTTGTGGGTAGAGACTTGTAACGAGATTTTGCGAGACAGATTTTGCGACAAACTTGCCTCCAGATTTTTCTAGATTTGCAACGAGATTTTTCAAGACTTGCAACGGGATTTTGCGAAATTACAATAGTAACAGGATTCCATGAGACTTGTAACGGGAATTCACGAGATACGTAACGTGAATTCACGAGATGTGTAACGTGAATTCACGAGATTCGTAACGTAAATTCACGAGATACGTAACGTAAATTCACGAGATACGTAACGTAAATTCACGAGACTTGTAAAGTTCACTGAATGTCAAAAACCCTCCATGACATTTCGCAACAAATCTCAATGCAAATATGAAATCTCGTTGAAATCTTGCTATGTAATGAATTTTTGTAGTTTTTAGTTTATATTACCAAAGTATCCTTTGCCAGAAACTAATCAAAAACTTGAGACATTGAAAGTTTGTCCTAAGTTTTTGTAAATAAACTTTATCTAAACTTCCACTGAAAGAACAGATTTCTCCATGGACTTTCTACAGCTACAAAGCAAACTTGCATTTTCTTACTCTTTCAGATTTTTTTTTTTTCTTATTACCCTGTATTGCATTTCTGGAAAGATTATTGGATGCTGGATGTATACACGGCTGATAGGGTTAGATTTCTGGAGGAGGAAAAAACTCATAAAGAGCAAAGGATGTCCTGAATATTTTAGCAGGAGAATGGAAAATTCGAAGTGTGTTTTATTCTATTATTATGCAAAAGTAGTTGCAGTTTCTACCTTAGCTCTTCAGCCTCGAGTGACAAGGTGCAGTTCGTTTACTGATAAAAAGAAAAAGGGAAAATAGAGGTAGCCATGTAGAAAGAGTAGAAGAAGAAAAAAACATCAAGGCATTTGGGCATGCTAGAGAGAATTTGTGTGTTTTCTCGCTTGGGTAAAGGGATGAAGAGAGGAGTAGTCTGTGAGTTGAAGCAAAAGAGTGGGCAAAATATGTGCATAAAGGGCGAAATGATGTAGGCACACGAGAATGCATTAGTGTCAAAAGTCTCGGATACGAGAGATCATGGGCAACGTATCAATACAGTGAGTGACGTTTGCTAAAGAAGTTTGTTGGTGAATATTTAATGCTTGCATTTGGAATTTGCTGAGCGAAGGTTATCCGTTTTGATTTTTCTTTTATTTTGATTGTTTTCAATTCTGACTCAGAATTTCTGAGGTAGTATAGGCAATTTCAAATTTTCAGAAGAATATAAACGTTAGTTTGCATAGTACAAGGCAAAAAATTGAACATTACGGTTGAAGAATTTTTTCTGCCCGATTTTTTTTGAAGTTCTGGATTAACTGTAGTAATTTATTTGAGCTGTAAAGGATATACTGTAAAAACTATAAATTATCTTTTAAGTGTATTTTTAGTTTAAGTATTTTTTGTTGTGTTTACATAATGTATTGTTATATCGTTTGAATTAATCTCATACACACAACATCATGTCTGTTACAGTTTTTAACTTAGACGTGCAGGAAAGTTAAGGGGCAGCTGAACGAAATGTCTTTTATTCATTTCGGAGAAAAAAAAAAAAAATGAGAGATTGCAAATTTCAAAACCACTCGACTTTCCTTCAATGCTTAAGTGAAAACATACCAAACAAAAAAAAAGTTTTTCAATTTTTTAACTAATAGTTTTTTGCTTTACAACTTCTTCTGGCTTCACACTCTTTTTGTGCCATTCATCTGTTTACCGGTGAATTAGCAATCTCTACTGAACTATTACACCATGCAACATTAACGCAACTCTTTAACAGGACCAATTCATGTACCATGGCTCCTGCTTGCAATTCCTACTCAACTTGATATTGTCTTGGTTCCTACTCCAATTTTTATTTCCTGATTAAGCCCTCATTGTAGGATAAAAGCTGCTTGCACAGTGCAGTGACTTGTGTAGCTCTTGAATCCACAACACCAATGTTAAAATTTAAGAAGATTTTTGGCTTTTCAAGACCCCATCAAGAGCTGTGAGATATTAAACCCACAGGAATGACATTCAAATAATGCAACAAGAACGGACTGAAAATGAAAAATACTTCAAGAACCATGACATGACATCACAGACAGCATGAATGGCATGAATGGTACAGTTTGAATTTAGCATCAATAGTGTGGGCGCAGGCCTTTTAGAAACACCATGCAAATGATATGGAAACGTCAATTAGAGAATTTATGGTAATTGAAATAGGGCGTTAACTGAAATTTAGCACGCCGCACTTGTGCAATATGTGACGTCAATAAAGTTAAATCAGAATAATTTGAATGCGAGAGAAAATAAAAGCTTTTGGTTATCATGATCGCTTTAGTCATGGACACCACTCAGCGTGTTCTTTAATCTGAGGGATCTTGAGTAAGTTTGACCCGCAGAGAGCGAGATATTGCTTGGATCATGGGAGGCTTCCTTCACTACAAAGTTCAAAGCGAGACTAATGAAAAGACCCATAATGACATGGAAGCAAACTCAGGAAGAAGCCAGCAACTTGATGGCCCTTGGGTCTTGTTGTGAACGTGAGTTTTCCCCAGTCCGGATATAAGCGTGAGGGAGTTTTTCGAGAGTGTACCGTAGATACACATAAGCTTCTAACTGAGGTACCTTTTAGAATTAGTTTTATGGCTTTTATCCCTCTTTTTGTTATTGCTGCAAAAGGAAATTGTCATTTGGACTCAGATGGGACTTTGTCGGTTATCTTTGTTTTTAATCTATTTGTTGATCTTCTGCTGGAAAATTTTGTTGTTGTTGTCAATATTGGCTAATTTAATGAATGGACTGGAATCTGATTAACCGGATATGACGTCATGGGGCTGACCATTGATTGAGAGAGAGGGTTATTGCTTCGGATTGATACAGCGTCGCGCCACAGAACTTAGAAATCTAATTAGCGCCAATTGAAAGGTTGTTCTGGACAGGGGGTCATGATTGAGTTAAGATGAAGAAGGAAGTGAAGACAACTTTATTTTGGACTTCAAAGTTTGGTAGATGATAATAAATTTTAAATCTTGCTAAGATACGAAGCAAAATATAAATTTTATAAGTTACAAATAAATGACGTTAAAGCTTGTACGCTTTAAGTCTTGTAAAAGGTATTTTAAAGAGTTTATAACATTACATTTTTTTTATTGATCCATTGGATCAAGTAGTTTTAAAATCCCTTAGATAATTTTATTAGGTTTTTTGGAAAATTCTTAAAGCGTTTAAACCTAAAGTCTGTTTGGCTATAACTTTGCAGTAACTCTGATTGGTCATGGCAACTAACCGTTAAATGGTGTTGCGCGTAACAAAGTAGGACAGGTCAAAACCGGTCGTCAAATGTTCGATCGGGTCATCTATTTATCCAAGATGGCGGTTTCGTGCGGTTTATTCAAAAATAACACAGTGATCTTTACTTTCATTGGTTACTGACAGACATTTGACTTAGTGTATGAATACTTTCTTGCAATCAGTCCACTGACCAATCCGAGTTACTCCAACAGAGTTTAATACATATAAACCCTATGCATTGGGGAATCAACTGTAAACTGCGCTCTGCCAGCAGTGGCCAACTCATCAAGCTCAAATGAGCTGTGTGAGGAAACAAAATAATTTTTTTAAACGTGTTCTAAAAACTTTCAAAAAAATAAATAAAAATTATTTATACCATTTTAAGAGATGCCGAAAAATATTCAGCGGTAAAATTTTTTATGTCGTAAACCCTTTAAGAAAAATTCTTTAGATGGCATGTCCAATAATAGGATGACAACATGGCTATCTGAAAGAAAGGCTATCCCTATCCCGTAAGAAAGGTTATCCGTGGTAGGGTTATCTGCAGTCTTGTGTTACGAACTTTGTATTGCACTTTAAACCGAACCACGCATATCATATCATGCTGACACTTCAAAATGGACAATGTGTAATTTGTGGGAAAATGTGAGGCTAGATGTATTGACAACCATTAGGAAGGTGAAAAGCAAACTAGGGAAATTAAGAGGTAACAGCTTTTGGTCTCAATCGAAAGCCACGTAATAGTGTGTAGATTTGAATATAAAGCTCATAAACAAGTAGTATGGATTCATTTGACGCCACTTTTATAATGGTTTATTATATATATGTGTTGCAGAATATTCCAAAACTCAAAGAAATTTTATTTTATTTTATTTTATTTTATTTTATTTTTTATTTTTTTTATTTATTTATTTATTTTTTTTTTAAATTGAAACTCACACCTTGGAAACTTTTGCTCTTTTCTGGTTTTCATGTTTATTGTATTCTTCCCAACCATTGAATCGTTTTGTGGAGTTGGGTTTGCTTCCAAGAAATTAAGCTAAAGGTTGAGACATTGGAGAGTAGTGGACTTCTCATTACATCACACACAGTGACCACGGTTAGAAGGCATCGAATCGTCTTTGCTTTTCCTTTCTCACTCGTAGATCCTAAGTGTTACATTAGTGGATTTTGGTGCTGAGTGCAGGAGCAGAGTGAAAACCGTGAAAACGACCATCTACGGCTCATCTCAGCTAACATTCGGAGCGATTTCTCCCAAGGGTCTCGTATGGCGTGTCAATTTAATATCTAAGTGTGTGTATACGCCTTAGTATTGCAAAGTTGCACTGGGATTACAAACCAATGCTTTGTTTAT
The DNA here is from genome assembly GCA_000239455.1 of Strigamia maritima. Taxonomy (NCBI): domain Eukaryota; kingdom Metazoa; phylum Arthropoda; class Chilopoda; order Geophilomorpha; family Linotaeniidae; genus Strigamia; species Strigamia maritima. The sequence goes on along the minus strand of JH432009.1, from coordinate 20,169 downwards.
TCCGCATCGTTTTCACTCAAAACCAATCAAACGTTATATTTTTAGCTGGTCAGTGGATATGTTAAGTTGGAAATGGGTTGTGGTTATAAAATCGAATGAAATTTGAGATAATTTTGTATGAGGATTTATTGTGGGAATTTATTGAAAATTTTGTTGTTAATTTTGTGGGAATTTATTGAAAATTTTGTTGTTAATTTGTGGGAATTTATTGAAAATTTTGTTATTAATTTGTGGGAATTTATTGAAAATTTTGTTGTTAATTTGTGGGAATTTATTGAAAATTTTGTTGTTAATTTTGTGGGAATTTATTGAAAATTTTGTTGTTAATTTTGTGGGAATTTATTGAAAATTTTGTTGTTAATTTGTGGGAATTTATTGAAAATTTTGTTATTAATTTGTGGGAATTTATTGAAAATTTTGTTGTTAATTTGTGGGAATTTATTGAAAATTTTATTGATAATTTTTAGGGTATGAGCTAAATTGTGTTATACTTTGAAAATTAGGTTTTCGGTCAAATCAATCTTTGAAAAAAAAGGTGTGACAGCTTTTATTGATTGACACTTTCATGTAGTTGTAGTAACGGAAGGTAAAATTCTGTGAGAGTGTAATTTAGATTCTTAACAATGATGATTAATGAGGAAAGTAAACAAAATTTTATTAAAATTAAAGTTGAGGTGTTAGAACACCAATAATGACTTGCGACTTAATTATTTTTCACATTTTCAAAATTTAAATTTAAATAAAAATTTTAAATTAAAAAAAAAAAAAAAAAAAAAAATTAAATTAATAAAATGTTTGATACGAATGTCGACAATGTTTTCGTGTCATTGATTTGGCGTTTATTCCTTTTGTGCCTCACTCCATTGGGTGGTGCATTGTGAATTCAGTGCGGGCTTGGAATTGTATTTTCTTTTGCAACGCGTTGGTGGCTTGGGAAATTGGCTTCTCCCATTTGACAAGAAGGGGCAAGAAAATGGGTGCATACATCGATAAAGCCAATACTTCTTATTGCAAAGTGGTTGCCGCGCATCATCTTGCCACGTCACTTTTTTTTATCAAGGAAAAAAAAATGTAAAAGAGATAATAAAAATGCCCATCCCCATCATACAAGTAATTTCTTCAATTGCTTCTATATAGAAATGACAAAACAACTTTAAACTTTTCAGGAGGAGGATTGTTATTTGAGTGACGTTTTATCTGATGCAGTTTATATTTGTAGTACGTACTGAAATATCATAACTTATTTGTTGGAATGTTGTAAGAAAAGAAATGTGGGAAAGTGTTTCTCAAGTATTAAGTCTTTAAAGGGACAGCAAAGCAAATTTGCATATATTTTTTATTATAATCAATAACTCCTATCCAAATTTTTTAAATTTTTTAAATAATTACCGGTAGTTATATCTAAGTTAATGTTTTTATAGAGGCTGACATGTTGCGCATGTGATCTGTATGCGTCGTTTTTATTGGTCGTGCACTCGTGTAGTCTGGTAGGCTACCAATCAAAATTAAATAGCTATTGCAGGTGGGGTGGATGATTTTAAAAACAAGAGATTTCAGTTCTATTAGATCGTAGGATCTTATTCCGTGATCAAACAAATCTGATGTTAATTAGTTGAATCCAGGTCGACACAAAATGGCGTCCTAAACATGATATTGTGTTAAATTCTTTTGTTAACTTCTCTTTGGAAACAAACAAAAAAAGTACAGTTAAGCTTTTACATGAAAGTAGTCTACACACATTATTGTTTCAATTATCAACTCGCAAAACAATACTAAATGCAGGTTTTATTTAAAGATTATTTTTCAGTTTATTATATTGTTCCTTTAACATATTTTTATTCATTTTTTTATTCATTTTTTTATTTATTTTTTAATTAAGTTTTTATTATAAAAGGTTGTGAAGTCAAATTGCATTGCATAAATGTAGTTTTTCTCATTTGAAAAATGAAATATAAGTTTTGCATATTTAATAGAAACAGTTTAATAAGTTTTTTATAATTTGTTTTTCCTTGGGAAAAATGAAAGATTTTTTTTTGGAGGGTGGAGAAATATTTTCTATTTGCCACTAGAAATTAAAGATTTGTAGTCTGAAATGTATACAATTTTGAAATTATACATTTGAATATGAATAGCGATGTTACTTTTATTGGTTTTTTTTATTGGATTCATTCATTCATACATAGTACAAAAGCAAAGGCATAGGTGTTATTGGCAGACATAGATTACTTGGGTTGGGATTTAACTGTGGCTTCTTGTGCAACTAACTCACATTGATACAGCAATAGGATGACTTATGAACTTTTTTAGAGTTTTGGTTATTGGGATATCCACAAAATGACAAGTCCTAACAAATCAATCAGAAGTTTTTAAAACTATCAATAATTAATTTATGCCAAGAATTTTAAAACAACTACACAAATATTTGATTATTTACATCTATTTTACACTTAAATTGTTCATTTCTAATGGTGTTTGACATTCATTCACACAAACATTTAGAATTTATTACTCTCTCAATTAGGATTTTTTGAATTCCTTTTCTACATTTACAATTTAAATTCCTTAGAATACATTTTTTTAAAACCTTCATTAATTGAGGCCAATTGATGATTAGCTCACCTCAAGTCTTTAAATCAACAATTTTGAATTAAAGACCGATTAATAATAGTCATCACAAATTGCCTGTTTTTATGTTATTAATCATTTTGATGCAAATAATTAAACTGAAATAATATTAATAAAAAAGGGTTTTAATGTGCCACAGCTGTCGCCAAAATATAGTATACTTATCGCATTTGTTTTTAATGAACGATCAAAATTCCACCTCGGAACAGAATAAGTAATTTATTTATCTATTGTCAACTATTCCGACAACTCACTGCAAAATAATAGGGAAATTTAATCATTAAGTTGCAACGCCTTGGCTATTACTTTGTGTATGGTTGGGTTGAATGATAGTGACTGAAACTTTAAAAATAATTAAAGGGGATTTTATCAGGTATTTTTGAAACTATTAGGAATAGCTATTTGTTAATGTTAAAATATTAAAATAGGTGTTTAGGTAATAGGGGTATTCACAGTGAGTTAAAATACTGTTAGGTTTATTTATGGTGAGGCACTATTCTCACTATTGGCACTATTGCCATAAGTGCTGTTGCTACCTGATTTTCTTAATTGTGTATTGTGAAGATTGGAAAGTCTATGCATGCTAAAAAGAGATAGTGACAACACTTTTAAATAGTTGCAATAGTGAGAATAGTGCTTCATCATGAATACCCCTAATAAGATACTCTAGTAACAGCACTTTTGGAAATAGTGCCAATAGTGAGAATAGTGCCTCGCTGTAAATACCCTTAATGCTGAAAACAGCTTTTAGTGTTAGTGCCACTAATTTAACAAAATGAATTGGGGAACAATAGCAGACATTAGTGACAATATACAGTAGTAGTAATGAGCAGTAGTAGTAAAAGGATTTGAAAAAGTAGCAAGAATATCGCTGAAAATTAGCCGAAATAGCAAATATTTAGCAGAAATGGCAAACATTTAGCAAAAATAGTAAATATTTAGCAGAAATAACAAATATTTAGCAGAAATAGCAAATATTTAGTGGAAATAGCAAATATTTAGTGGAAATAGCAAATATTTAGTAGAAATAGCAAATATTTAGTAGAAATAGCAAATATTTAGCAGAAATAGCAAATATTTAGTGGAAATAGCAAATGTTTAGTGGAAATAGCAAATATTTAGCAGAAATAGCAAATATTTAGCAGAAATAGCAAATTTATAGCAGAAATAGCAAATTTTTAGCAGAAATAGCAAATTTTTAGCAGAAATAGCAAATTTTTAGCAGAAATAGCAAATTTTTAGCAGAAATAGCAAATTTTTAGCAGAAATAGCAAATTTTTAGCAGAAATAGCAAATTTTTAGCAGAAATAGCAAATTTTTAGCAGAAATAGCAAATTTTTAGCAGAAATAACAGATAACAGAAATTAGCAATAAAAACGCCATTTAAAAACAATGAGTTCTTAGATTAAAAAGCAATAAATAAATTTAATCCTTGAGTTCCATCATCAATTTGAGTACCGTAATTAATTATTTAATGCCATTCCACCAAACCCAAAATTACATCACTTTTATTACTTGCATCACTTCTATTTGATTCGAACTGGGAAGTATTACAATTCCTAATCCCAAATACTAGCACAAATTTCATTTCTATCTCATTATTCCATCTATTCCATTCATTTCTTTGTCTTGCCTAAAAGCTTTAATTTCCTGTACACCGACTCCACTCTCCCTCGATTTGTATTTCTTGCGATTTAATATTGCAGTGTGCGCGCCGCGCCATTCCTCACTAGACGGACGTGACATTCTATTTGTAGCCGGCGACCAACCCTCCTACATCCCCTCTGTATGCTGTTGAGCATGATGGTATCACGGTTGGATTTCCTTCGTGGGAGTGTGTGAGGACCATCGGTTCGAGATGGAGGGTAGTATTCTTGACAAAAGTAAAGGATAAGTCGTGCAATCTTGTGGCCAAATGGAGTGCATTTTATGCTGGATATTTGCACGATTGAATTGTGTCTGTGTGTGCTCCGATATTGGGAATAGATATCGGTTTCAATGTTTGTGTCTGCAGCTTGGCAAAATTGTGTTTAGCTGGAAAATTGAAGGAAGGGGTTGTGGGTTGGTGGTTACGGTTCTGCTGCAAATGGGATTATATTTTTCAAATTTTAATTTAAATTTTAATTTAATTTAAAAGAAAAAAAGATATTTCTTTTTTTTGTGGTGTTAAAGTTGTGTTTTATGGTTACTTTTGAGTGCAAGTGTTTTACGCTGTATTTTTGCTTTCACAATGTTTATTTTATTTTTAAAAAATGGCTGTCCACAGAGCAGAATCTACAGACATAAAAGTTTGATGTGAGTGTTGAGAAAATAAATAAACAACATGAGTAGACATCAATTACTTGTAGTAATGGCAAAAATGGCTGACTTAAAAGCAGGTTAAAACACAAGTAAAGCATTTGAGCTGGTGCAATTCTTGTTTTTTTTTTTTTTGTTTGAATATAAAACTGATTTTTTTTTAGCGTTGAAATTATTTTTCTGTTTTCTTGTTTTTTAGACGTTAGTTTTTTGTGGTTTTTTTAACTGTTTTTAGTTGCTTTTAGCTGGTTTTAGACAGCGTTTTTAGCTTTTTATTAGCTGTTTGATATGTCTTTATTTATTTATTTATTTATTTATTTCATGTGTCTTTTTTAGTTATTTTTAGCTGTTTTCAAGGGTTTACACTTTAAACTTGTTTGTAGATGGCTTACTTGATTTTAGCTGTGTTTACTTGATTTTAGTCTATTTTAGCTGATTTTACTTGTTTCTATTTTTAGCTATTTTTACAGGTTTTATCACAAAACAAGAAAAAAAAATTTTAGTTAGATCGCAAATCTGCAACCAAAACAATCTAAACAACTTTTCTTAAAGCTAATAACCTGTCTTTTATAAATATTGGAATTCTATTTGGTATAAAAAGTGTTTCATTAAGCATCGATTGTTGTAACGCATTTTTTTTCTCCTGAATTATTCATGCTAATGGTTTAAAGTCGGGAGTAGTATTTTCTCCATGATTATGCTGTCAAACAGAATTCTATTATTTATAGTAAATCTTTGAAACTGTTTTATTCATAGATATATTTCTGTATCGATCACATAATTGTAAGAGAATTCAATTTCTTAGACATGAAATTCACCTTTAATAGAAGGATTTCTCAGCATGAGCTTTACATTTAGTCCACAAACACTTTCAATTAAGATTTTTCTCATTTACAAAATTATTTATGCAAAGTAAACAACTTATAAGATCACTCAAGAAATTAAGAAATTTTTTTTTTTTTACTACCAGGTAGCTGAAATATTTAATCTTACAAAAAATTTCTTTTGATGGTGTTGTCACTTCAGATGATGGTCCCCAGGACCAGCCAGATATAAGTGACTTATCCATCAAACCAATCAATTCCTTTGTAATTGGTAGCTACAGGATTAATTAGAAGCAGACCTGAGGGCTTTTGTAAGCGTGGATATTCCATTATCAATCCTCGGCAGCTGGTTGCTCGCTCTCCGGCTAAACAAGTTTTTGCTCATTTTTTTCTCATCAAATTATGAGGGTAGTTAGGCCGAAAAGTATTAGGTAGTCTTAGGGAGGTATAATGAATGCTTCTATAGATTGTCCGCGTAAATCTGTAGTCCATATCGGATTGGCTGGGCCTTTTCCATGAAACAAGAAAATGTCTAAACAACATTCAGAAAAAAACATTAGAAATGTTGATTCAATATTAGAATGTCATTTTTTATCAACATTTTTTCAACATTCAAACCTAGCAAGATGTTGATTTAACATTAAAGAATGTTGCACATTAACAACCGATTTTCCTATGAAACAAGCCAATGTTGAATTAACATTTTTGAACGTTGATCAGTTGTTAAATGTTGTGTTCATAGACAACATCCGTTAGATGTTAAATCAACACTATGAAACAATCAAACAATCAAACAGTGGAATTATTGGTTGTTGATACGCAATATTTATTTAATGTTAAATCAACATCTAATATTATGTTTGAATGTTGAAAAAATGTTGATAAAAAATGACATTATTCTAATATTGAATCAACATTTCTGATGTTTATAAAAAAATATTTTCCTAATGTTGTTTAGACTTGTTCTTGTTTCGTGGGTTTTTACACAATCACAAATACTTTGTGATTGATTCCTTCTAACAATGGGAACAGACATTATTTTGGTGTCTCCAAATAATTTGGACTGTTGTCACCATTCTGTTGATGTCATTTTGATGTTGTCACCATTCTGTTGATGCCATTTTGATGTTGTCACCATTCTGTTGGTGCCATTTTGATGTTGTCATCATTCTGTTGATGCCATGATGATGAGATCATGTGAACCTGCTTTAGAATACATTGTTGCGTGAAAAGGTCTCAGCCAATCCTATATGGTCAGTCATGCTAAAGACAATATATTCGTTTTGGGACTACAGAGATACACGGACAGACTGTGTTTTGAAAAACATAAGACAATCTCAGTATTTTGTTTAAATAGGTAACTTCGGAATTGGAAAATCCACGGCTTTTTGTCTCGACTTTTCATGTTTTCCGTGCCGAGTCTATTGAACTGTACTTTTTGCAACATTTAAAGCGTTAGTGTCACGGGAAGAGGTTGTCTTGGAAGTAATGCAGTATAAAGTCTGTCCATGTATCTCTATAGTCCATTTCGGATTGGCTGGGACTTTTTCTACTTAAAAATGTATTCCAAATCAGGGTCATGGCGAAACAATGCAAAGTCCATTATTAGATGGGATCAGTCACGATCGGTCAAGACTAGTCGGGACTAGTCAGGACTGTTTCGTATGTAAAAAGGTCCCAGCCAATCCGGAGAAATTTTACTTTCACTACAAAAATATTTTCATAACTTTAACATCTTGATGCAAATTAGGTAGTTTGTGTTTTAGCGACGCTTTATTATTGACCGCAAAACCAGGCCCATCACAGTGGCCACATATATGCAAGGCGCAGGAGCAGGCGCAGGCGCAGGCGCAGTTTAGCGAGATTAACTGGGCATGTTGTTGGCCCGCGTTGATAACGATCAGCGAGTGAAATATTCACGATATAAATGTCTTTCCAAACTCTGCTAATGAGCAAAGATGACACATAATTCATGTTACCTCCATGAAATGTGCAAATCTTTTGGCTCGATTCGAACAGTTTAGAAATAATTAAATAGCGGCTTGGTTAGCATGATAAAGGCGACCAGTAATTTACTATGTCAACTCACGCCTTCAACCCTTTCTCACTGCTCCCACCTCCCAACAGATTAAGCTTGTTGGTGTACCCGTCTGTCTCTGTCTCTGTCTCTGTCTCTGTCTCTATCTCTCTCACACTCTCCTCCTGTTCGGGGCTAATATCCTTTTGCGCCACTGCCATCCCCTTTTGCCTTAGTTTCAGATAAAGCTTTTGCTAATGATGGCGACGAGCCTACTTTTATGCTTTTGCCTTTTAAGTAATTGTTTTAATTTCAAGCTTGTAGTTTCGACTGAATTAGCCAGTAGAGGCAAAGCGTGGCAATTACAAAAGTAATTGCAATATGGACTTTTTTTTCTTATTTATTTTTTTTTATTTTTATTTTTTATAATGAATAATTAGATGCATTCAGTGTGCAGAATGTGCAAAAACTAACTGATACAACTACATCAACTGGGAAAAGAATTTTTTTTAAATGCTTTATCCAGTGTGTAGTAAAAGGGGAACCAATACAATGTGATTTTGTCTGAGGTTATAGCTCATTGTTATGGTCAGTGTTATTCTATTTTAGTGATCAATAAAGATTTTATTGATATTCCAATCTATGGAAAGGATTTTGTTAAAGTGGTACTATTCATTATTGATTGTAACTTGGAAATAGTTGCATTGTTTGCTTTGATGTTTACTACAAATTCTTGTTGTCTGTAGATTCCTTTCGGTTTTCAAATTATTCACTTTTGTTTTTTTTAGCGAAAATTTAGAGAAAATATAGAAACTAGGCTTAAGGCCTTACAGATTCTTTAAAGAGGTTAACATGATATAATTTTCACTGATCCATTAGATTAAGCAGGATTCAGCATTCTTAAATAATTTCATACCGTAAAACCCCGCATTAGCACCCACGGGCTAAAAATCGGCCGGCTTGATTTTTTTGTAGGTCAAAAATGGTTTTTATTCGATTATAAGCGCATTAAAACTATATGGGTATATAAGCCCATGTGCGTATTTAAGGTTAGAGCTAAAAATCGGCTGCTTAACTTTTTTTTGTAGGTCAAAAATGACGATTTTTCGATAAGTCCATGGGAACCCATGAGCTTATAATCGAAAAAGCGCTATTTTTGACCTACAAAAAATAAAGCTGGCCGATTTTTAGCCCATGTGTGCAAATGCAGGGGTTTTACCTCGGGTTTTACGTTTTACGGTATGGTTTGTATGTACACAGCCTTTATAGTGAAATGAGCGGAAGAGCGGCCTGTAATTGAGGGTGTCTCTTTTTTTGATAATGTTAAAAAATATTCTAAACAATTAAAAATAAAAATTTAACAAAAACGATTTTTAAAACATAAAAAATTGTATGTCCCAAAAAATATTGCAATTTTTACCGTAAGGGACAACATTACAACAACTTTTGGCTATGTCTTTCAACCCGCATTGATTACATACTAATACTAATACTAATAGTAACACTAAAACCAGTTGTCAACTCAACCTTTACCATGAGATTTGATCCTTAAGTGGTTCGAACCTTATGTCATTTCGTCCCAAAAACACCACAATTCCCCAACACACTATTAAATTTCACCATATGCCCACCACATTCAACACTATTTTCATAGCCGGACCATCTGCCTCATCAACACACATAAATAAACATATAATTAAATAAAACGTTTAATGAAAAAATAATTTTTGTCATCAACTTTTTATTGTGTATGTGAGTGTGTGTTCTGAATTAGGAATTTATCCACGCTGTGAAAATTAGTGCCAGTGAACGTTAACCCAATTAGTCCACACTCCACAGCGAACCGGCAACGGGAAAATGGCAAATGGTGCAGCATCTATCGCTCCAACATTTTATGCGCGTCAGCAAATGCTTTTCCTCATTAGATAAGAAGGATCCGACACTTTCCAAGAATGGGCAACAACACAATGCGAAATAAATAATTTATCATGTTTACCTCTTCTTCCTCTTGTTTAAAAGAAAAACTTTTGCTTTACGCATCAGCGTCAAGTCTTATATAATTAATTAAACATTTTACTTGGTCTATTCTTCGAGTCCATTCTCATCAACCTTGATTGTGAGTGTACAAAGACTCGAGCCACGTGCAACGAGCTTCTAATTACCTAATGGACCCGCTAGGTTTGACAGCACGCTTTAATGACGTGTTTTTCTTTGACTATTTTCTTTACTTTCTTTTTTTTTTTCTTTTTCTTTGTTTTGGCTCTTTGAGCATAAGTTGCAACTGCTGTAACTGCTGTAACTGTTCTAACTGTTTTGTCACTTTAGTCGTCCACCAATTGGGTCTTGTATGTGCTATGGCTCTCTGGAGATTGACTTGGGACTCGAGACTGTTTCTCGCTTGAAACTGCTCAAACGGGTCACGTCTCCATGTCCTTGTGACCATCTGCTATCAGATCCCTGACGAATCCCTGACGAAGCATGTTGTGCAGGGTGGAAAGGGTGTGGCTTTCTGTCCGACGTGTATCGAATGGGAAAGCACTGCTGTCCCTACATACCACTCGCGGGTTGTTTTATGCTCGGAGGTTAAACATGTGGTTGGAAAAGTCTTCGATGAAATAGTACCGGTTGGTTTTTTCACTTTTTTTTGACTCAATATTGAAATTTAGAAGTATTTCGACATTCTATTCATTTTTCTATCTTCAATTGGCTATACTGGGATTTGCAAATACCATATTTTTCTTCCATTTACTGGAGTATATAATTTAGGAAATTTGTTTGGATCGATTATGACAATGGTAGCCTTAGTTATGAAAACAATAAAAGACGTTAGACGTTTCGTCTTTCGGTTTACAATCTTCAGTGTATGGAAGTTTGTCTCTTTTGATTTGAATTTCAAAGGGAAATTTAACTCCACTTCGGGCACGTACCATAGGATAGATTGGAAGCTTGTAGGAGAAGCCTCACTATGGAAATCTATTAGTAGTTGTTGTTGTATCAACGAAAGTTTTCACACAGAAATCAGAAGAGTACAGATTTGGAAATTGGAAATTGCAAATTGCAAATTGCAAAACCTCAGCAATTTTAAACTTGAACAATATTTGTAAAGTTATTATAATGGGTACCCATTGGTTTTAATGGTGCTGGTCTACAGTAAGATAAACATGAGATATATGGATTTTTCGGTCCAATGCGTTGTGTAAACATTTAATATTTTTTTGATTATTATTATTTTTAATCGAATGTTTATAGTTTACAATTAATCATTCAATTTGATTATGATGTTGCAATGCAAACCGAATTTAGGTATGCATTATAATTGATTTCATAAATTGTACCGTAATTGAAAATCAATTACGATTGTGCTAAACTCTGTTTAACAATTCGTGAACGAAACTGAGAAGTGAATTTTTTTGCATTCTACTGAAAGTAGGTATCTTATTTTAATCTTCTAGTCATTGTTTCGTAGCCAAAAAATGTGCGAAACAATACAAAAACCAAATGTAAAGAATTTTTTAAAAATATTTTACGAGCGTTTTCGTTTGTTAACAATGGCACGCACATTTTTGGACTACGAAGCAATGATTTTCGACTCAGCTCAACTAGAGGATTAAAATAAGATACCACAATATTCGACAATATTACTTTGAGTACAATGCATAGGCCATTAACCAATGGGAGTTTCGTGCACGAATTGTTAAATAGAGTTTAGTATTAGTAATTAATTCCTTTTAAATTTTATGTCGCAACTGAGTATACTGTAGAATTGGATTTGCATACTGAATTTTTAATAATTTCCTTTTAACTATTTAATTCCACTAAATTTTTAATACATTTGAATTCAATAATTCCATTTCAATTGAACTTCGACATTTAAAACACACATAACGTCATAAAAAAAACTTTATAGATTCTTGATAGATGCGATTTTCTTTTCCTGGTCTTGTTTTCTGCTCCGTGGAATGATCTTCCAATGCTTATTTGAGCAGAACTAGTGGAGTGCGCGAGAAATGGTCTTTTGGTAAACATATGTAACAACTGATCAGTTAAAGTAATATTTGCCTTGTTTCAATCTCATCCTAGTGTTGTTTTTATTTGTCTTTGCTGTTATGAGTATTATTCCCTCATTGCTTCGCCACTTTCTATTTATTTCCGATTTATGATTCCATAATAAATAATAACAAATGCATGAAATGTTTGTTAGTGGACTCCCCTATGTGAAATTAGGTGATTCAGTGAAGTTGGGGTCGCGATAAGAAATGAAATATCAGTTGACTCGAAGGCACATTTTCACAAATCGTTGTTATAGAAATTGAAATTACTAATTTAGTAATAGATTTTTTGGCCTTTCTTTTTCACTGGGGTCCATTTTATAAAAGTAATGCAAAAATTGGAAATATGGAATATTATAATGAGCAGACAAATAAATTGAGAGGGAAGTGTCAGTTTGATCTTAGAGTGTGAATAAATCATTGGAAATTTGTTTTGTTTCTGTTCTATTGATTGATATTCCTTTTTTTATTATTAATGCAGAAAATGGATGTTGTGGTGTAAACATAGCGTGTTATACTGGAGAGATTTTGGATTTTATTAGTGACATTTGGGTAATTATATACCTTAAGTTAATATATATATTTTCTTTCTTGTTTATTGACAATTTGGTGCATAAAAAAAAGAGATAAAATGAACGCACATGTTGGTATGGAACAAAAAGCTCAATGATTAATGAGGAAACTAACCAACTTAAGGAAAATAAAGAGATATCAATAATTTCCCGATAGTTGTTTTCGACATTAAATAGTTTTTCCATAAAAAGTTTATGATATTAAAACCAAAATTTTTTTGTTTATCAAAAAATGGTTAATTGAAAAACCGATTTCATTAAAATGACGCAAAAAAGCGTTGACTTCCGGTTAACATATTTAATAACAATTAAAATAATAAAAATAAAAATAATAGCTTGGATTCAACAGCAAAAAGGCGGTAAATAGGCGACGAATCAACGGGTAAGAGTTAATAACTGCAGATAGTCCATACAGTGTGTGTGTTGTCTATAAAAAATCATTAGATATTGTGCACTCGCGTATAGAATTTGATGCCCATTCTAGTAATGTCACCCGGACGTGATCGTAGCATCATTATGATATTCCTTGTTGACAGACTAGATAAAAGTGAAAGTGAATAATTTTTTTTAGTTTACCCATTTTCGGCTGCACCCAAAAGCAGAAAATAATTTTTTAAATTTATTTACTAATTTGATTCATTCAAGTGGGTGGCTGTGTTCGAATATTCCGAATACTATACTCATCTCGACATAAATCTAGCCACCCACTTGAATGAATCAAATTAGTAGATAAATTGAAAAAAATTATTTTCTGCTTTTGGGTACAGCCGAAAGTAGGTAAACTAAAAAAAAAAATTAAAAAAAATTTATTTTCTACTTTTTAGTCATGAATCAACTGTTTTGGTTAAAATGTGTCCATTAATTTATGTTTAACCAAAACAGTTGATTTATGACTAAAAAATGGCGGCCCACAAAAACTGATTTTGCACACTGGAAATCACAATTCGGACGTCATCCGGTGGCCGAATTTCGAAGTGTATCTTCGAAGTGATTGAAAACACAATTTTGGGCGCCATTTGCAATATGACGTCATACTGACGTCATCCAACACTCGCCTATAAACCAATCACAGATGGGTTGGAAACAAGGAAACAAACAAACAGTGAAGAAAGTGGATAAAAAAAATAATGGCTACTCAGATAAGTTAAAATTATAGATGCCAGGCAGCGTTATTGCTGAAATGACGTCACTTCCTTTTTCTAAAAGACATTCTTCTAGAAACTCTTTTGGAATATGCATTCCTTGTTAAAGATCAAAAGAGACACTCAGCAATAAGTAAACGTTTGTAATTCTATTATCAAATTCCATTTATCAGAAGGTAAAAAAATTATTCTCAGATTAATTCTATTAATTCCATTAATTACAGTGTTTGAAATTCAATTTTTTTGTTCCAGACAAAGAAGGTGTGTTGTTTTTCGGTGTGTTTGTATGATTTGTTTCCAATGATAGCTTTTGTATTCGGGAAAATTGATTAAGGTGAAGCATATAGAGCAGAAAAGTAAATCAATGTGATTTCAGAGTTTAACGACACAAGGGGTATTGCAAAACCGGTGCCGAAGAAGCAGTCAGTGATCATCTTGCTTGGCATTTTATCGATTTTTTTATCCGCAAGAAGCCTAACTGGCCCCTTCTTTACTCCAAAATTGTTATAATAGGTATCCACTCTTGTTTTCTCTTGCTCCGAATTATATAAACCTACATCAACTATTTTGCACTTTTAAACATGAAAATTACATTACGGGTCTCGGAACCGGAACAAATTTTGTTGCTGGTTCAAATTATTACCCCTTAACTTGCTCCCAGATTAGCCCTATTTGAGATGCAACTTTTGCAGTCTAATTCTCGGAGGAATAGTTTGGGTGTGCTAGTTGCGGTTTGGTTTACTGTGCAATCGATGTAGGAGTTTGTATATCAGGGAGTTAGTTTTTTAATTTTTATATGAAAACTTTGTGACTAATTTTTCGCACAAATGTGGTGCGGCAGGTATACTTCTACAGAGTAATGAAGAGCTGGAATGCACTACCAATTTGTTATTTAAACAAAACTATACCCGTTATAACACAAATTTGTACAGCTTCATCTTGAGTGCACAGAAGAGTTTGTAATTTTTATACCCACTTTTAACGTATTTGTTTTTGAATGTTTCGATAAAATAACAATAATAATACTAAAATTAAAGGAAATATTAAGTTAAGAATATTTTCTTAGGTATAGTGTGGAGTGTGGTATTAAAAGTAAAAATTATTCATTATTTGAATTGAAAATCCTATTAAAATCAAGTAAATATGGAAATCGACAGCGGAAACATTATCGAAAACTCCGTAAAACTAAAAATTTCACTCTATTTTAGATTTGCAGTTACATTTATCATTCCTTTTAATCAAAACGTAATTTATATCCTATCTGCACCCTATTTTCCACTTGTCAGCACCGTATTTTCACTATCAATCCATGCACACAATATCGCGAGTTCACTTTAAACAAACATACTTCTCTGCGGCTCTGCTAGCACCGCGTTTGGAGACACGCAAAGTAAGCCAAAGATCGATGTGAGCACCTGAAACCAGCTTCAAACCGACTCATTTTTGATTTGCCCCTTGTGTGCATGCGACACGGCTTCGCTGTTAGCTATGCTGGCCCGGCTAGCCCGCGTGCATGGCAGGGAAGCACACGGAGCGTGTGATAAGGTGCGGTTTCTTACCTTCATTGCCTAGTCGCAGAAATCCCGCGCCGATCAGGGAGGCGAAGGAGAGGAGAAGCCACCGGCTGAGCATCGTTATGGATGAAGGGAGACGTCGGTAATCGGTGATGAGGATTTTTTTAGGTCCATAAAAAAGTAAATAGAGGAAAAAGAGAAATTCACTCGAGAGTTGACCCAGTTAGTGCACTTTAGTCGGTGATGGGCGTCCACAAGGGTTGTGTGAATGGTTTAACGAGCACGACTCGTAGAGCACTGCACTCGCAACTGGATATGCGTTGAGTCCCGCAGTCGCTTGGCGGTGGCGGCGTGACTCGAAAGAGAGTTGGGATCACGTGACTGAGAAAGGATGAGATGCGTGTGGAGTTGCCCAATGCGAGTGGTGTAGCAGGCAGGTGAGGAGGATGTGAAATATCAAATGGTTGTTTTTAGGTGCGATTAATTGTGGAAAGAATGATATTTATTTTTTTAAGATAGTTTCGGTATTTTTTGTTTTACAGAAAAGGTATTTTTTTATTGCTTTATCAAAATAGTGATACTTCACTGCACGGCTTTTGTAAAAATATATATATTTCCTTTCTATTGCTGTAAATTAATATCAGAAACTGAAATTTTCTTGATATGTTTGAAAGTTATTGTTATATTTGAACTTTTTTAGTCATTTAATGATTATTTTATTGTTTGTAGTCATTTTGGTTTATGGTTATTTTTTTATAGCTATTTTTGGGTTGTTTATGTTCATACATAGTTGTTTTTGGGTTGTTTGTGGTCATTTTTAGTCATTGTTGGGTTGTTTGTGGTCATTTTTAGTCATTGTTGGGTTGTTTATGGTCATTTTTAGCCATTTTTGGGTTGTTTATGGTCATTTTTGGGTTGTTTGTGGTCATTTTTTAGCCATTTTTGGGTTGTTTATGGTCATTTTTTGTTTTGTTTATGTCGTTTTTATCATGTTATTTTATTGACCTATTTTTTCAGTTTAGTTATTTATTTAATTCAGAAAAAAATTTTTTTTTAAAATAATTCTATTTCTGAATGTAAAATAATGATTGGCAGCAGTGAAAATTCATACGAAAGGGAAATGGGAATTGAAGTTGGCAAGAGTTTCGATGTTTAGTAAATAAAAGTTTTGGATGTTTTAAGAATTTTTTTTTTTTGTTTTGAATTTTGAATGGGCGTTAAAACTAATTAAATTTTCAACGCAAGGTGTATTTTGGGAGGGTCACTAAGTTGCGTGCAGTGCATCATCACGTGATTAATTAGTTTGAAATTAAAGTTATCGATGGAAAGTAATGTGCCAGAAACTTAACCGATACATCAAACATAGAAAAAAAAGTTGGTAAATTTGTCAGATTTGATTGATGTCTTCAAATCTGAATAGTAAAATTTCAATTTTTTTAAGTGATGAGTTTGACATTACACAAAAAAGGGAGATACCATTGAATTCGATGATAAATAACATTGCACACCCTAGATTGAATTGAAAATGCATTAAAAATGAGGAAAACGATAACTAAATAAGTAAAACCGCCAAAATAAATATTCTAATTCACTAAATCGACATAAATAAACGAAATTTCATCATTTAAAGGCCTCAAAATTAAAGTTTTGTCGTTTTTTGTGCTCTTTTTTTTACGGCTGTGTGCCGCTGTGGTTGTTTTAGGTTATTATCTTTAATTTTTTGGCATTTATTTTAATTTTTGTTACTTTTTGAAGTTTTTTTTGTTATTTTTTTCAATTTTTTCTTAATTTTTTTTTATTATTTTCTCATTTTTCTAATTTTTTTTCTTCATTTTTTCACATTTTTGTCTTTTTTTTTGTTTTTTGTCATTTATTCCCATATTATTGGGGTCGACATTCCACCTTCTCCATTACAGCTATCCACGCGCTGAAAGTATAAATTTTCGATAAGTCTCAATTTGTTTTAGTGTTTTATTACAGGTTTCTCCCGTTTAATTTCAGGCCCAGAACACGGTGCGAAGGAAAGTGTGCGTGGTCCGCCGGTATTCATAAGTCACGCTTGCATGAATGGTGTGGTTGGGTGTGGTCGCCACTGAGTGGGGGGTTCTTTTTTCAACCACTATTTTCGTGTGTTCGATATCTCATGCTAATCCATGCCAAGGCTTATTATTGGACCAAAGCCATTGAAACAACCCAACACCCCCTTCCCCCCCTCCCCCCCAAAACCCCCCCGAAAAAAAAAAAAAAATTCCTAGTGTGAAAGACCACTAAATATTTTATTCGGCGGAAGTTGCAAGTGGTGAGTTGATCAACGGCGCTTCCAATTTTGATTTTTACTCGTGCGGTTGTGTGTGTTGCCGTATTTAATTGGATCGATCGACTTTTCGGGATTGAGATGTCTCAATGTGCGATTATGAGCCGCTACACTTTTCCACTCATTCGCTAAAGTTAAGAGGTTAATGGAGCTCATCCGCTCTTATCTGTCTTGAAAAGCGTTTCCTATTCAAAGATCCTTTTGAAAATGTCTGTTTGGATGTTATCAAGCAGCTTTAGGATGGTCAACATTGCTGAAAATCTCTAGTTTTGCCATTTCTTGCATCTGGTTTATCATGTTTTATTATTGTTTTTTCTTTTTCTGTTTATGTAGGCCTATGGCAACTATTTTTAAGCATAATTGGGTCTCTTATTTCCGTTTCGTGTATGGCTTAATGAGTGTAGCTGCTATTGAAATAAAAACAAATTAGGTTTGGACTAACTACACATCCTACTTGCAATGTAATTATGCTTGGAATCGAATTTTTTTGTATTTTGGAAGTGTTGTGCGTTTATAATTTCTTTTTGGTTTATTACTTCTGGTTGGTAGTTTGTTTTTATTGTGTTTGCATTGATATAATTGTTGAAATCAATTTGGATTTATTAAAAGGTATGTTATGGAAGGAAAGCAAAGGGAATTGTTTTTGGGGGTTTTATTTGGTTGATAAATGAAAAGAAGTAATGAGATGTTGAGTTGGCTGGGAGAAATTGTTTGTGTATTTGTTTAGTTGATATTGTATAATATTGTACAGTATAATTGTTTATGTTTATTTACATTCACTTATTTAGGGATAACTGGGTTTCATTATGGGTGTTGTATGTGGATTTAATAAATTTTAAATAATTTTAAATTATGGAATTATTGAAGTAATGTTGTTTTTTTTGTTTTTTTTAAAAATAACTTGGAATAAGTTATCTACTTTATTTCTATAGAAAAATTTTGGTTGATTTTAATATAGATTTATATGAATTTTTATGATTCAAGACATTTATACTGCGTATGTTTTCTGATGAATTCATAGTGATTTTTGAGGGATTTACAGTGATTTCTGATTGATTCACAGTGATTTCTGATTGATTTACAGTGATTTCTGATTGATTCACAGTGATTTCTGATTGATTTACAGTGATTTCTGATTGATTCACAGTGATTTCTGATTGATTCACAGTGATTTCTGATTGATTCACAGTGATTTCTGATTGATTCACAGTGATTTCTGATTGATTCACAGTGATTTCTGATTGATTCACAGTGATTTTTGATTGATTTACAGTGATTTCTGGTGGATTTATTGTGATTTTTAATGGATTTATATGTATTTTTGATGGATTTATATACATTTTTGTATATTGATGGATTCATACAGATTTCTTATGGATTTAAGATTTCTAATGGGTTTATGATGGATTTATAAAGATTTTTGATGAATTTATAGAGATTTTTGATGATTTTATAGAAATTTCTGGTGGAACTATTGATATTTCTAATGGATTTTTAATACATTTATTAAATTCGTTTCTGCTAGGTTTCTATGAAATTTTAAAAGGATTTTGATTTATGAAATAGAATTATCCAATAAATATTTTTTTCCTATTTACAACCAATGAAGTTTTAGAATTTCTAGTAATGTTCATAAAAAAAATTTCTATAAATTTTGAAGAATTTATATATCTAATCTAATCAATTATTCGAATTTTTATTTATTTTTTTCATATTTTTTTGTCTACAAACATTTTTTCATGAAAACTTTTGATTAGTGTGATGTTTAAAAGTAATTTTATTAAGATTTACATTTTTTGTTTTCTAAAATTAATTTATCCAGAACGTGTTGTAATTAAAGTGATACGCTGGCAATTGTTTTATATCCCTATTTAATGCGAAACAAAAGGCAGATGAAATGTAGGTCCCATGGGACTTATTCTAAGGCATATATTTAAATTGTGAGGGTGATAAAAAGAATTTTATTTGTGAAAAGTCTTTTATTTTCGACTCAGATAAGCATTCTCATATCATTTTGGATGAGGAGGAAGAATTCAGGAAGTCATAATCGTATTTTATGTATTTTTATTGCTATTTTCATCGTTTAGAGTTTGATTAACTTTTCTTATGTCTCTTCTCTATTCCTTAATAGGATTCATAATTTTCCTAACATTATCTCTTATATTAACTAGCTAACAAACATTTGTTTATTATTATAGTATTTTTAAATTAGAAAAATATTATTTATAAATAATTTAATTTTTTTTTTTATTAGAAATTTAAAATCAGATGATGTGCTTTGTTGTTGCCGCTCCCATTTTGCATAATTATTTTTTGGTGAAAATTTTTTCTTTTTTTAAAAGCAAAAAACTAGAATAAATTTAATCATACATAAAGTAATCTTGTCAAGTAGAATGGCAAGAAATGACAAGAATTCCCTAGAATATCTAAAAAAAATGTAAAAAAGAGAAACAAAAAATTACTCCCATAGAAATAACATTAAAAACAATTTCTAATCCCACAAATTAAAAAAAAAAAAAAATAGTAAAAAATAATAATAATAATAATAATAATAATAATAATAATAATAATAATAATAATAATAATAATAATAATAATAATAATAATAATAATAATAATAATAATAATAATAATAATAATAATAATAATAATAATAATAATAATAATAATAATAATAATAATAATAACTAATAATAATAATAATAATAATAATAATAATAATAATAATAATAATAATAATAATAATAATAATAATAATAATAATAATAATAATAATAATAATAATAATAATAATAATAATAATAATAATAATAA
>JH432008.1:421916-517668 GCA_000239455.1 Strigamia maritima | reverse complement strand
AAATCTGTTGTTATTAGCGTACAAGTATTTTCTTCAAAAAAAAGTTGAAGCGCAAGGTAGAAAAGTATAAATGGCTGCGGCACATAAAAAAACACTATACTAAAACATAACCACCATGGCATAGTCAGTAAATTATTTACTGACTATGACCATGGTAACCACCTTCTACTAAAGGTGGGTCCCTAATGAGCCGAGTAGTTACAAAATGCACAGATGACGCTGCGATCAGTTTTGGAGCGAGGGTTCAAAGACTACAATCTAAGACAAGAAACCAATATGCCGGTCATCAACAGTTGATTAATGACGTGAAATTCTCGCCCGATACATGACTCTTTGCCAGTGCATCGTTTGACAAGTCAGTCAAGTTATGGGACGCAATAAATGGAAAGTTAGTGACTAAATAGTGTTTCGTATTATAATTTCAATTATAACATTTGGCGTATCTTAAACAGATTTATTGCTACTCTTCGAAGACACGTTCAAGCTGTGTATCAGATATCTTGGTCGGCCGATAGTCGGTTATTAGTAAGTGGCAGCGCAGATTCGACTTTGAAAGTGTACGGTGAAGAATTTGGCGCTTGATTTATCCAGTCATGCCGACGAGGTAAAATATGACAACTCTAATTTCTGTTTTATTTATTGAATATTTTTTGAAGGTGTATGCGGTTGATTGGAACCCGGATGGACAGAGAGTAGTGAGCGTAACCTAACCTAACCACGTGACAATTCCGGCCAATAAAAACGCTCACGGCGACGTGTAAATAGCCACTTCGTTGTTAAAAATGTAAATATATAATTTTTTTTTCTGTGTAAAGGATAATTTGTAAAAATATAAAAAATAATTTTATTTTTCAGATGGAGGAAATAGTCTTCGATTTTTACGATTATTTTGTGGCAGCTGGAGAAGACCATCCATTCTTTCAAAATTCAATCGTTCGTTTTAATTTTTAAGTGGCTCGCAGTCTTCAGGTTCGGGAGTCAGTTAGATGCATAATTTGTTATACATCAATAAACGTTTCTATAATGGTGTCTTTTGATTTTCCGTCTAAAAAATTATTGTTTATTTGAAATAAAAACGTTTTGTTCAATTCTGTTTGCTTTTATAAAAGATTGTCATGTTTTATTAAATTCTAGTTCACAACCGCGATATTTTGATGTTACAGTAAAATAAAATAAAACTGCACATTGCCAACTGCACACAACAATTACACCAAATCACACCTTACAGTAATGCTGATGCATGCTACACAAAACATAGTCCCTGCTCGTTGTCGTAAATCAAACCATAATTATTGTTATTTTTTATAATGATGTTCTTTAAAATATAAAAAATAACAATAATATACTGTCTTCTATTTTTATTATGTTCTTGTGTTTGTTGTAGTTCAATTTACGACAACGACAGGTAGCGGACTACATTTTGAGGTATTCGTGCGCAGTTGGCGTCGTCAAGATATGGGACGGTGACTGAAGGTAACTATCTTTTCGGCTACCGAAATAAAAAAGATGTATTTTTCTATTGTTTGATTTAAAAATGGAGAAAGTACAGATGAAACAGGATAAAAACGTTGGAAATAATTAATTTGTTTAAGATACGTGTGGATAACGTTGAAAAACGTAAAAACCAAATGAAATATCTTTATTCTTTTGAGTTAGGAAATTAAATTGTAAAATTTACACTAATGTGCAACAATTTGCACATTTATTAGTGATTTTATTTAGTTATTTCAACAATTTAAAGTAATTTTAGACTTTAAACATCCCACGCTAAGTTCCGATTCTTACCGCTAGGTGAAAGCGACACGCAAAACAGAAAACAAGCTAAAACGACGTCTGGGACGACACGCATAGGCTGCGGCTCTTCGATTACTTCACTTCCATCAAATAAATGAAAAATGCAGATGATCGAGTACAAATATCATTCACTAAATGAAGATTTATTGGTAAGTACTCATTTTTGTTTACCTATTTCACATTTTCACTAGAAGGTGGCACTAACGTCGAGCCAATCCGGCAACAAACTTTAAAAACCAACCGTCACTTTTCTTTTAAAAATGAGTTTTGCGTCTACAAATACATTCATTCATGAATGTGCAGTTATGCAAAATCTATCTGATTTTTTTGGACATAAAGTTGTTTATTTTGTGCCTGGACAATACAGTTTCATAGAATTTTTATTTTTCTAGTAAAATGTATTTTTTATTAAAAAATTTTAAGTACATAGTCCGATTTATTTCATTTTAAATTTCAGATTGGAGCATCAACGGCGCACCCCAAGCACTCGCAACTTTACTCTGTTATCGAGTTTGGCTCAAATGTGTTATTAAAAGGAGTGTTTTTTCATTTACATCAATTGTTGCAACATGTGAGAGTTAAAAGTCATTTTTCGATGGTCTTTTTTCAGCGTTTGATGTTTTGGGTTTTTTTAGCAAGTTTTGGTGGTAAAGATATTCTTGTTGGATTGATCGCTAGGGATAAACCACAAATGGGCGCATCTAAGTGGTGAGTAAATTTTGTTGATATTGTTTGATGTTCATTTCTTTGTTGGTTTTAGTTAGACTTATTTGTGGCGCTAACTGGCCGGAAGATCCAAGGATCCGAAGAAAACACTTCAGAAAACATCACAGTGGACTTAATATAAAGTTTTTTTCTTACTATTTTGTAATAGTGTAATTATTTTTGGTTGGTAGGTTCGTTTTATATACTCTGTTGAGCAGAAAGTTAAATTTTCTGACAAGTTTTGCTAGCTACATTAACTTTGACCCGCCTTCGTTTACTGGACGTCCTCGGGACTCCAGTTTACACTCCCTTCCGTCTAATGGACGTCCTCGGGACTCCTGCTTACGTGACCTTTTGTTTCCTCCTACTCTTGGTGACCCTAGACTACGAAATTGGCATAGCCAGACTTGTCACAGAATCTATCGATCTGCTCAATATAAACTTTTTTCTCTCACTATTTTGTATTATTTTTGATTGGTATGTTTATTTGTATACTCTTGATTGGTATTGTTTATTTTGTATACTCTTGATTGGTATGTTTATTTTGTATACTCTTGATTGGTATGTTTATTTTGTATACTCTGTTGAGCAGAAAGTTAAATTTTCTGACAAGTTTTGCTAGCTACATTAACTTTGACCCGCCTTCGTTTACTGGACGTCCTCGGGACTCCAGTTTACACTCCCTTCCGTTTAATGGACGTCCTCGGGACTCCTGCTTACGTGACCTTTTGTTTCCTCCTACTCTTGGTGACCCTAGACTACGAAATTGGCATAGCCAGACTTGTCACAGAATCTATCGATCTGCTCAATATAAACTTTTTCTCTCACTATTTTGTATTATTTTTGATTGGTATGTTTATTTTGTATACTCTGATTGAGTAGAAAGTTAAATTTTTTGACAAGTTTTGCTAGCTACATTAACTTTGACCCGCCTTCGTTTACTGGACGTCCTCGGGACTCCAGTTTACACTCCCTTCCGTTTAATGGACGTCCTCGGGACTCCTGCTTACGTGACCTTTTGTTTCCTCCTACTCTTGGTGACCCTAGACTACGAAATTGGCATAGCCAGACTTGTCACAGAATCTATCGATCTGCTCAATATAAACTTTTTTCTCTCATTATTTTGTATTATTTTTGATTGGTATGTTTATTTTGTATACTCTTGATTGGTATGTTTATTTTGTATACTCTGTTGAGTAGAAAGTTAAATTTTCTGACAAGTTTTGCTAGCTACATTAACTTTGACCCGCCTTCGTTTACTGGACGTCCTCGGGACTCCAGTTTACACTCCCTTCCGTTTAATGGACGTCCTCGGGACTCCTGCTTACGTGAACTTTTGTTTCCTCCTACTCTTGGTGACCCTAGACTACGAAATTGGCATAGCCAGACTTGTCAGAGAATCTATCGATCTGCTCAATACAAACATTTTTTCTCTTTATTTTGTAATAGGTGTAAATAGGTTCAAACTTAATATTTTCCCTGAGGTTTTTTGTAGCTGTGGCCATTGTGGCATCAAAGCCTAATTATAGACATTTTAGTTTATTTTGGAATTGCTCCTCTCTTACCACTTGATAGGAGGGGAAGTACTGTGGGGCAATTAAACAATGGCCGCATCTTTTTCCTCTGTGGTGAATAAAAGCACTAGAAATAAACAGTTTCTGTGTGACCAGGGCTCCTTTCCTTTGGAATTTAGAGTTGAGTTCCAAATAAGAACTTATTAAAATATCAAACCACAAGCTATAAATGGCCAGAACAAATTTTGGAATTTTGGAAAATATTCTAGAATTATTCCAAAGACAGTCTAGCTGTGAGACCTGTCAAGTAAGCTGGCCATCCAAGGTGGTCAGATCAAAAACACCACCTACAGGGCTTTTTGTAAAAAAAGATGTTGCAACCATAGCCTATAAAATTTTGATATATTCATGGTTATGGAATATTCGATATGCCAAAACATTTTTCGGAAGTATAAGTATATAAGTCACTTTAAATTCATTTCTAATATTCGGTTGATTATTAGTTAAAAATCGCAATTTTTGGAGAAAAAATTATTTTGATCATTCAAAATCAAATTTTCAGACTGGTGGCGTTAAGCAGTGACAAGATACCGAATTATCGTAGCACCTTTCGGAATAACATTTTGTTAATAACTTTATTTTCATAAATGATAATTGATCGGCGATAGGTTAGTTTAACTAAAGAAACCTTTTCTTACATTTAATGTTGTCTAAATGCTTACCAAGAGCAAGAGGTGTCTAATCATCTACTTCCATTTTTTCTAATGGACTAAAGTGTGCATAAAAATGGTATAGTAAAAAATTCAAATTTTTTAAACCACCTTCCCACCATTTATTGATTACAAAATGATTAATTTTGTTTATTTTAAAAACGTTTTTTATTGTGTTTCTTACAAATATGGACATCTCAGGAAGCACGAAGTTCGAAAAGATATACATAGATATTTGTGGCAAAATTTATTGTTTTTTAATTTAATGTTATAATTTGTTGTGCGTTTTGACCATAGTAATAGATTAATAGATTTGGAATTCTAATTAATTGATTCCTTCATGTTTTCTTAATATTTGTTTAACAATATCAAATTATGCATCAATAATCTCCCCAAGTCAGACGAACTAGATGATCCGCTTTGCGTTGTGTCGCTTTTACAAATCCTAGAAACTGAAGCTCAGATACAGCATATGTAAATCGCGCCCTGGATGTAACGAAGAAAACAATTACCCACTATTTTAAAATCATTAAGTAATAAGTTATAAATCATACTGTGTATTTTTCGATTGCCTTTTGGGTTTTTCATTTGTTTCCACAAGTGTTGAAAAAGCCTGAGAAATATCAAAAGGATATAACAAGGTCTTTAATTTTAATATTTTCACACCCAACTTGTAATAAATCGTATAAATTTATCATCCGTCCACATTCCAAGTGTAGCTTATAAAGTATACAAAGATCTGGCATCGTTGGAAGAATGCTGTCCTGCTCTACAATGGAACAGCAGCCGCACTACACGATCAAATGTAAAATTCAATTCAAAAAATTAAATAATAAAATACCTACCTGAAGATATTCCTGTGGATCATTTAATGCAATGTGAATAGCACTTCGTGGTGTTGGCAGTAATTGCCCTTTTACACTTCTGATGTCATTGAAATACATAACTTCATGGAATGGTAATGACATAGGAGAAATTAGCACTTTCCTAATAAATATTAACGTTAATTTAAGTTATTTCAGTGGATTAAAAGTAATTACTTAAACATTGCATCAAAATAATCAATAACTTCAGTTCTAATTGTTTCATAAATGGTAAAGTGTTCTTTTGGTCGATTGACTCGAAGATTTAGCAGAAACTCCGATCTCGACGTTGCAGTTGGCATGTATTTTTGAGGAGATGGTTTGGATTTTATTGGACTTTTTAACACTGAAAGTTTAGTTGTACAAATGAAGGTAATGGCTAAAATAAAACAAAACTTACGATCTATATTTTTCAATTTATTAATGAATTCCCTTAAATCCACGCTGAAAGTGTTTAGCGCTTCATTCAATTCGTGTTCCTTTAGTGTTGCAACACAATTTTCAATTGATGATAACAGCTCATCTTTTGAAAGCAATCTAAAACATATTTTTCAATTAATTGTGGCAGAAATTCAATTAAACATTTTTCACACCTTAAAAGTTTTATAGCGTCACTGTACTCGGGACTCTCAAATAATGACATTTCTAAATTTTTACCGTAAAGCTCTCTGGCCTAAAAACACAAAATTGTTTTGTTATACGTATTCATTTCAAAGTAGAATTCAAACTTACCAAACGACCAAGCGGTAAATTCGGTAATGAGCAAGTTAAGTGATGCAAGCAAAAGAGCACGGGAAAGAAAATTTGATGGTACTCGTAAAGGTATTTCAGTTTTTTCAAAAGAAATTTCTGCAAAAGCAAATTCATCACCGTCAAAGGTTAAACAATTAAGACCTGCTCACTTTAAATTTGTTTTCATTAAGCAGCAGTTTGTTCTGTTGATCAGGGTCACACGATTCCACATATTTCATAAAAGATGTCAATTTTCGAAAATTTTCTAGTTTGTCAATTTCTATAGCTTCGATTTTATCTTGTAAAAGCTTTTCGGAACAACACAACTCACTGATAAAGTTGGAATAAAAATGTTCCATCATACAATACTGTAAAAAAAAACACTACAAACGTTAATAAAATTAAATAAAACGATGTAGAAGAGTTTTGTTACTTTTAATCTTCGTTTAAATCCGCTGACTGATAAATCATGGTATAAAAAAATTTCTTCTAACAGTTTGTAACACTTAACACCTAATTTAAAAGGATGCGTATCACTCATCAGTACCTGTAATACAAAATTAATTTGAAAAATCTTTCAGAAATTTTTCACATTTATTTTACCTTATTTACAACTTGGTCTAAAATGTGCGACGAAATAGGCAACTCAAATTTCTCTATCATTAGATTTTTAGAAACCGATTGCTTTAATAGACGATGAATTGACGCAGTAGATGTTGGTATCCCACACACAAACACCCACGGAAGTTCAGTTTTGTATTCACTGCATATAGACACAAAGTCTTCAAAAACTTTAGGCGAGAATTGTTCGATGTCATCGATTATTATTATTAATTTCTGTGTGTTGGCCTCAGATTTCTGTACAATAAAATGTAAAATTACAGCAGAATTTAAGATAGCATTATCTCATAAATCTCACATTTGTACTTTTCCAACTATTAAATGTAGAAAGTAAAGATTGAAATGTCCATTTAAGACAATTTGTTTTTGATGTACTGTAATTTTCGAGTTCCTCGTTTTCGCTGTCATCATATTCAAAAGAATTTTCAGACTCATTTTCCTACAAGTTAAAATGAAATTGTACTAATTGACTCAAATATCTTACAGAATTAGCTCTTACATCATTAAACGCGTTAATTAATTTAAGAGTCACATTTTGTATCATTGTTTTTATGTTCTGGCAATCACATGATTTTATATAAGCTATTCGATTAAGTCCTCGAACTTCTAGCAATGCCAATAACTCTGAAAATATCACGTCGTTATCTGGTAAATTTATTCCTAATTTAAAAAAAATTAATTTAGAAGAACAATTATGATATAATATAATCTGTTATATTCCAAACCAGTTATCAAAGCTATAGTTGGTATGTCCTGGCTAAATTCCTGATCGTTTGCCAAACTAAATTCTTCTATCCTAGTGGCAACAGCTTCAATAATATCGGATAAAACCTGAGTTTGTACACTCTAAACAGCAATTAAATTAATAAAAATTAGTTCCAATCGTGATGATAATTGATAAAATTTAAATACTGCAGTACTTGGATGTCATCTTCAACAGATTTCCACGCAGCTTTGTAAGCTAAATACTGCTTGTCGTGTTCATAAAAATTATTTATATGAGCACCTATTAAAGAAATGTAATCATGCCTTTGTTAGTGCCGAAGCTATGCAGTGTTTATACCCCGGCGCCGTTTCTTCTCACTAGATTGCCTGGAAACACCAGCAGTTACACATTTCCTTCCTTTGAATGCAAAACATGCCTGAAAAAGAGAGCTAGGTTAAATTTAAATCGTCATTGCAGAATCCTCAGATAAAAATACCTTTGATATAGAAAAAGGATCCATGTGGTCGGTAGCGGAAAAACAAATTTCGTGCAGCAAGTGTCGAGTTCGTCAAGTTCCTGCGTCTTCAGCCCTAGCGCCGCGTAGTGTCTATTTCATATACTATTGTTGATGGAAGGTTGGTTGCAAAGGGATTTTAAAATATTCACCTATATATATGAAGAATATTGAATGTGATAATACGCCAAAGATGTCAAACACAAGTTTGGACTCAACAATCCCACTTGAAATAGGATTGTTAACAAGTATATTTATATTTTATATTTATATTTTATACCGTATGCAATCTTGAATGTTTTTAAACTTATTTTCCTTATCTTAATTCTTCAGTTAGTGATAGATGCAGCCGAGGTGAAAGTCAGGATATTAGTGGACTAAATATACGAAACATATTACAATCAACAGAGGAGTAATTTTTGTTTTATTTGTTTATTAATCATTAATAAGTCTTATTATCATCAGACCTTAATTTATTTATTCATTTTTAAATATTAGATTAGCGAATGTGATTGTTATTCAAAGTATTGTTGCTGATGATCAAGTCGTAATTGAGGTATTTACAACAGTTAAAATAAAATAAAATTTGTGATATTAATTGAAAGAAATTCAGACAACTTTGAAGTCTTGGTGTGATCAGTTACAATTGGGATTGATTTTAACTATCGGCGGAACGGGATTTGCACCGAGAGATGTAACACCAGAAGCAACTAAAAATGTAATTGAAAAAGAAGCGCCAGGTATGGCTCTGGCTATGCTCAAGGGCTCCTTAGAGGTAACTCCAATGGCTATGCTATCGAGGTAAAGTAAAATATGAATTAAAATTCACATTTGAGGATGAAAACAGGGTTTGTTTTTTGTTATTCATCCAGGTCTGCTTGTGGTATTCGAGGACAAACTTTAATTGTAAATCTTCCTGGCAGTAAAAAAGCCTCTGATGAATGTTTACAATTTGTTTTACCATGTTTACATCACGCTACATCTCTTCTGCGAAATGATAATTCAGAAATTGAATCTACTCATGACAGAATGAGTTGTTCTCATGATTTTAGTTTTTGCACGTCTAAATATGTAATTGCTGAATCATGCATTTCAAATACGGTTAAGTTAAACTAATTTTTTCTTTAGTCCTTAGAAGATTCTGCTGATGGTCAAGTAGCTTTTCGAGCACGTAAATCTCCTTACCCTGCAATTCCAGTGAGAACAGCAGTTGATAATATTCTTAGAGAGACAAAAATTCTAGACTTTGAAACACTTAATTATAAGGGTGAGTTAAAATAATAAAGGAAATTCTGTAATAACAATTTCCCTTATCATTAAATACCGTAAGGGATTTTCTATATTTAGATGCTCATGGGCGAGTTCTTGCAATTGATGTTAGAGCAAAGGATCCCCTACCGCCATTCCCTGCTTCAGTTAAGGATGGCTACGCAGTTATTGGTGAAGAAAAAATATTTAATTGCACTTTTTGATGTATTTTAAATTTTTAACTTTGATGTTTAGCTGCTGATGGTGTCGGAATTCGGAAGGTCCTTGGTGAGTCGTCGGCTGGATCTTCGGATTGCTCTGAAATTAAACCTGGATGTTGCTTGAGGATTAATACTGGAGCCCCGGTTCCTAGTGGTGCTAATGCTGTGGTTCAGGTCGAGGATACTGAATTAGTAATTGCATCTGAAGATGTAAGAATTAGTTTCTAGTATTTAATTAGTATTACATTAATTTAATTTTTTGGGGAATAAATAGGGAGTGAAGGAAATTGAAGTGAATATTTTGAAAGCTCCAAACGTTGGATTAGATATTAGGTAATTTTGGTGTATGGAATTCGTAGAGACGAGTTAAATTATTAGGTTTATACTTAATTTTTTATTTTCCAGACCAATCGGATGTGACATTCAAGTGAAAGAAAAAGTTTTGAAAGCGGGAACTACAGTTGGATCATTTGAGTTGGGTATTTTGGCTGCAGTGGGTCAAACGCAAGTCACTGTGTACAAAAGACCAAAAATTGCTGTATTAGCAACTGGCAATGAGGCATAGATAATGAATTATTTCTGTTGACAAGTTATGGTGACTGAAAAATATTGTTATATCGGTATTACAGTTGATGTGTCCTGAAGATCACGAGTTGCTCCCTGGTCATATACGTGATAGCAATACATTAACGTTAACAAGTTTATTGCAAGAACATGGTTTCTCAAAAGTAATAACTGATATTCTTCGAGACAGGTTAATATTAAAATTAAAATTTAATGAGTACCTATTGCATTAAATAACAATATTATAGCCCCGATGAAATAGAAGAAAAATTAAAAACAATATTCCAAAACGTGGATGTGATTATTACCACTGGAGGAGTTTCAATGGGTGATAAGGATTTTTTGAAACAAGTTTTAAAAAATTCATTTAATGCAGATATTCATTTTGGACGTGTCTTTATGAAACCCGGGTACGATTTTAACTCTTAGACACAATCTTCAGTTTTGACATTTTTTTTCTTTTCTAGGCTTCCAACCACATTCGCAACAGTCACCGTGTCTAATAAGAAAAAATTAATTTTTTGTTTGCCTGGAAACCCAGTTTCAGCCACAGTGACCTTTCATTTATTCGTATTGCCTGCCTTGTATCACATGACTGGTCATGTGAAACCACCCATTCCGAAAATTAAGGCTAAGGTTACATTTTTAGTTTGTTCTTATCAAAATTTGAGTTCTGAAAACAAATTATTGTTAATTTTAGCTCGGTTTTGAAGTACCCCATTTAGATCCTCGACCGGAGTATCAACGTGTAATTTTACATTGGCCTGAAGATTCAGAGACTCCGGTTGCTAAATCCACAGGTGCACAACGCAGCAGCAGATTAGTGAGCATGGTTCGAGCCAATGCCATTGTAATTCTTCCACCGCGTACCGAAAGTCAAGCTAAACTTGAAAAAGGAACTGTTGTGAATGCTTTGCTGTTGAGAAAATTATAAAAAGT
Source organism: Strigamia maritima (assembly GCA_000239455.1). Taxonomy (NCBI): domain Eukaryota; kingdom Metazoa; phylum Arthropoda; class Chilopoda; order Geophilomorpha; family Linotaeniidae; genus Strigamia; species Strigamia maritima. Next base: position 506,537 of record JH432008.1, on the reverse strand, counting down.
TCTTTTTATGTTAATTTTAATTTTGAAATTATTTTTGTACTAATCAAGTTTTTTTCCAAATAAATATAAATTTGTCCTGTTAACGTTTTCTCTTTATTATTGCCACACATTAGTCAAATTAATTTATTTTCTATAGCTTGCATATGATATCTGACAAAGTATACATATTTCGTTCAACTAACAGTCACTTGTGGTACTGGTACCTGAGAGATTATTCATTAAATATAAGCTAATCTCAAATTGAAGTGAGTGGAATTATTATAACACAAGTGGACTATATGAGATATAACTCTTAAAAAATGACATTATTTAAATTTAGTGTTTGATTTGATATTGATTGACGGACTAATTTATTGCATAGCACAATATTATATCACTTGCAAAGCTCTAATAAACGGGACTAGCTCCCATCTAAAATTTTTGAATTACACTCATAAATTCAAACTAAATCCTTCTTTAATCTTATTTTGTTCTTCCAAAAATTAATGAGACATTTTTTGAAACATTGAGAATAATATAACATGGTCATAAGTTTATAAATTAATAAGATACGAGTGAATAACACACATTTCAAAAATGTTTAGTTCAGCAAAAACGCATGCCATTTCTTTTGCACAATCACAGAATATTCAATTGTAAGATTTTATTACACACAATGCGTCAAAATTCTATATAACAAATTACAAGCAAGTTGTTGCTTTTAAATAACAACCACAATCCATTAGTGAGTGTATTTTTAATCGTCTCATTGAATTCATTCCAAATGTATATAGCTACCCTACATAATAGCTACCCACAACCAGTGCAACTAAAAAAATGGTAGTAAAATATATTCAAAAAAAAACATTTAAGGCAAAACATGAATTAAACTACACATGTTTTTTTTCTATGTAAAGTGAATACTGCAGTTTTTCCATACACCACGTTTCAATATCACACTAAGACTTACCAAAAAAGTTAAAAATTTATAATACACAAAAAAATCTTTCGAAAACAACAATACCTTAGGGGGGAAAAAGTATTTATAAACAAACATTAGACAGAACATATATATAGGAATATTATTACGAAGGTTTTTCACAATTTATTAAAAACCTGAATGTTTAAAGAATTGCCAAGCAAAGCTAAAAAAATAAGAATAAAAATAAATGCATAAAAATTAGCATAGATGGAAAAACAAATAAGAATGTGGCAATCCAATTAAACATCATTATGAGGCACAATGAGCAGTTCAAACTTCTCTTAAATACTAAACACATCCGTATTCATACCAAATGGAATTATCAGGCGGTTTGGAATTATTATCTTTTGTTATATTGGAAGATGGTTCGTTATTGAGACCCGATTTATCAGGCAGTGGTTGATTTGGAGTATTGGGTAATTTTGGAGTCACAGGGAGAACATTCGGTCGTTTTGTTGGAGAATTGTTTTGAATGACAATGACATCATCAGGCTGACTAGAATCTGACTGATGCCACGACTGCCGTATTCGCGAAGGAGAAGAAGTGATAGCTGGATCAGTGTAAATTGGTCGATGTGCGGGAGAAGAGGGACTTTTCCTTTCAATGGTCGGTGCATCTACAGCATGAGAAGAGGGAGATTTTTTCGATAAAAGCGGAGAAATTGATTCATGGACAGGAGAAGTATTTCCAAAACACGAAATGGACGATCTAAAACTGGATCGATGCGGCGAAGAGCTAGTAGCGCTGTTGTTTAAACCGGAAAACGAAGATCGTACCAGTCTCTGATCAGCGGTTTGGTTTTTACGCATAGATCGAGGGGTAACGGGAGACTAAGATAAATAATTTTTCCTTATATTTAAAATTTTTTGTTAAATTAAGATTTACTAACCTGATTAGGAACAGAATTTTCCTGTGCATCCAAACGTTTATTGCGCGTGAAATCAATGGGTCCGACATCTCGGGTTGGAATTGTATCATTTTCATCCGCGTAATAAACAGCCCTTCGGCTGCCAGGAGTTCCTAAGCTCAATGTTTTACTTCCCAAAACATTTGCACTCCCATTCATGTCTGAAAATAAAACCAAAAGTATTATTCATTTTTTTTGTTGAATAAAATAAAAATGCATCGATAAACCTTCTTGTTTGCCGTGTCCTGAGACAATGCTTGAAGTGATTGATTCAATGTCAGCCTGACGACCGTCACTACTACGGGAATCAGTACGCAAGCTGATAAGATCCTCGCTCGAAAAACTGCCTGCAATGCAAAAATCAGCCGAATCTTAAAATGAGTCGTAAAAATATTAAATTTTAATTAATTTATTATTATTATTTCAAGTCTAAAATCAGTTATTTTACTAACTACGGGCATGCAGCTATTGTTACTTTTCAGTAATAAAATAGCAAGTAAATACGGAATTTGATTCGTTACCAAAGATTGCCCTCCTGACCTAGTCTGTATTAAAAAAAATGAACAAATTGCAAATTGTACTGCAAAATAATTTGACTAAAAAATATGTTTAACAAAATTTGTTTACGTAATTAAGTCGAACCAAAATTTAATTCCAACTAATTAAACACTGTAGATATCAGTATAATGGAATATTTACCACGGAACACTTTCTCACGTTCGTTTGTTACATCAGAATTTGAAGGTGTTGATTTTCGCGAATTAAGTGCAGTAGTGGAGAATGCCAGATGTCGGTTAATGCTCGACTGACGACTATGATGAATTAAATCGCCCACACTATCGGAATGTTGCAAGTTGTTCTCTACAAATAAAATTCAACCAATATTTTAACATACTCTTGAGTACTCACATAAAATTTTACCGTACCTTTAAACGAATTCTTCATCGTTGCATCGCTTCCGCTATCTGGAGATTCGTTACTCACAGATCCCGAACCCAATGACACGTTGTCTAGTGTATCATTTGCATCTGTGCTTTCCGGCGTATTACGTCTTGAGCGGTCTCGGTCTTTATTTCTTGTAGTCTAAACACAAAGAGTTAGTAAATTAACACACCTATAAAAATTGACGAAGGTTTTCTCACTCTGGGAACCCTGTTCATCAGCTCCGAACCAGCTCGTCGTACTTTGCGAACTAAATTAGCACCAAAACCACGTCTGGAAAAAAAATCAAACAACAGTTATGGGCTGGTCTGTTATTTTATAAACCTTTTTTTAAAAACTGTTTGAAATATAACCTGTACTTTTTTGGAGAATAATTATCCATCCTTCTATACTGTTCCATAATTTTTTCTTCAAGTTTCTCCTTTTGCCGCCGCAAATTATTGAGTTTATCTCTAAAAAATAAATGAGCAATTAAAGAAACAAACTGAGATATTGAGTTGTTTCTCAAATGTCTCACTCACGCAAAACTTTTCTCTTCTTCATGAAAATGTTCTTTATCTTCTAAACTGAGCGTAAGCAATTCATGATATTGAGTAAGCAGTGTAGATACTTGAGCCATATGAGATCTGCGGTCCTCTTCCAATGTACCGTTAATATGAGATAAAATCTATATTAAAAAAAACTAAACGAAATTAACCTATTGATCGGAGTAATGTTTAATAAATATTTAAATAATTTACCTCACATTTACTATGAATTTTAGATAACTCAACGTCTAATGCACTGTTATGATCTCGTGCATCAGCTAACTCCCCTTGAAGCTCTGTATTTTTTAATTTCATTGTATTATGTTCAGTTTTCAGCCCCTTATACTCAGTCTGAAGACTTTTATATTCCATTTTTAACTTTTCGTTGGTTTTATGCAATAGCCTAAAATCTTCTGTCAGCCTTGAATGTTCAGCTCTCAAATTGACAAGCGATTTGTTATCAGCCTTAAAAAGTTCTCGCTCCTTTTCTAAAATTGCTTTTAATTGTTCAATTTCTTGTTGAGCCGTCACCACAGTCTGGTATTTCTCCTTCAGCGATTTATATTCAATTTTCAAACTCTTCTGAGACGTTTTCTGAGATCCCAATTCGTTAAGTAAACTTTCATATTCAGAAGAGAGTTGTTCATGAAGATTTTGCAAAGCTTCGTGGTCAGTAACCAATGACGCATGAATATTTTGCAACTCTTCTTGGCGACTAAGCAACTAAAAAACACAAAAACTATTGATGCATGTTTCAAAACAATTGTAAGAAATAAATACCTGTTCTCGATCTGCTTCTAAAGAAACATTTTGTGCAGCTATAAGGGTAATCTGGGTGGAGAGGGAGGCGTTCTGTGACTGCAGCGTTGTGTTCTCCACCTGCAACTTGGCATTCATCGATTGCAACACTCCGTTTTGCTCAGTCATTGATGTCGCTTGGTGTTGCAACGATGTCACTTGAAGTTGCAACGAGTTTGCCTGTTCACGAGACGAGGTTAGTGATAAACGGAAGTTGCGATTCTCTTCTACTAGTGTTACATTCTAAAACAAATAAAACCGAAAAAATTAATACAAAGTTTTTTTTAAATTCTTTAAATTTTACTGTTTTCTCAACACCGGACAATTTATTACGAAGTTCGGCAACTTCTTGAGTTAATTTCGATGAACGTTGTTCAACATTCTCAGCTCTAAAAAAATTGGAATTCATATTATGAATTTACAACTACAAAAGAATACTTGAATTGTTATCATACTTTGCTGGTGAACCTGTCTCTCGCAGTTTTTCTTCATGTAACTGCTTCAACACTTCGTACTGATGTTGAACATTGCTCAAATCAGCTATGTAATCATTAATGCGTCCTTCAAGAACGCGAATTTTTTCGTCTTTTAAATTTAAACTCTTCTTCAAAGCATCTTCCATCATAGTCTCCAATGCTTTATAGCGACTATAAATTTAATTTAAAAAATATAAATATATAATCTATTTCAAAAACAAGATGAAAAACGTACTCTTCATCTTGGACATGTTCTGCTACAATGAGCTTTTCCTTCTTAAGGCCAATTTTTTGTAATTCTGACGTTAGTTTTTCTAATTCATTGAATAACTGCTGCGTTTTAATTTTTTCATTAACTAAATCCTGTAAGAAAAACCCCACGACACCTAAATCAATATCCTTGTTACTAAACTTTTGTCAAAAATGTACCTCACGCAGTGTAATCAGTGTTTTCTTATCAATCATAGATTGCTGGACAATTTCTCTGTTTTCTTTCTCCAATTCCTTTACTCTGGCAGTTAAATTTGTGGTGCTGTCGAGTTCCTTCATTAGTCGTTTATTTTCACGATCTAACGTCGATATTTTCGAGCTACATTCGTCAATAGTCGTATCTTTCATTTCAATCGCTTGTTTTAGTCGTGCCACCTCCTTCTCCGATGATTTCCTCTCCCGGTCCAATTTGTGGTTTTCAGCTTCCAAGTCAGTATTTTCCCGCTCCAAATCATTAAGTCTTCGATTTGCTACTTTAAGGGTTTCGATAGTCTTCTGTAATTTCTGATTTTCACTTTCCAACGACTGATTTTCAGTTTCCACTTCTTGAACTTTTTTCGAGAAGTTTTCAATAATTTTTTGCAATTTCTGATTATCGGTACTTTGGGCAATCAAATCCAACTCCATTTGCTCATACCGAGCATGATCAACTTTCAGAGCTTCCAAATTTCTTCGGAGAGCTTGGTTTAAACCGTTCAAATCATCGATTTCTTGTTCCATGTCCATTATTTTTTCCGTCGAAAGTTTGAAAGGCTCTAATAATTTACCCAATCGCTGATTTTCAATTGTCAAATTGATATTGTCTTGTTCCAATCGATCAATCTGCAACAAAAATATTAATTATTTACAAAAAAAGTGGTTTAGATATTCGGAATAACATTTACATACTTTATTACAAGTGGTTTTCAAATTATCCAGCAACTTCGACACCCTATTATATTTCATTTGTAATTCAGTATATTCCTGCTCCGTTGCTTCATATTTGTCGCTCGCAACTTTAAACGCTGCAATAGCCTAAATAAATTGGCAAAAAACACTCTAGATTAATCGTAAACCCCGAAAATAATACAGCAACTGCCAACACACCTGATGTAAATCAGCATTTTCACGTTCTACTTCTTGCTTTTGATTTTCGATATCAGATAAGCATTCATTCAATTCCTTGAATCGGGAATTTGCTTTTTGTAATTGCTGATTCTCAAAATCCAACCGTGAAATTTGACTTTTCATTGTCTATACATATTATATTTGTTTTAAATTAATACTGACAAAATTTAACCAAAGAATAAAATTACCTGAGCATTTTCTACTAATCTCTTATTTTCGGCCTCAATGTCTTTCATGCGTGCATCCTGTGACTTCTGGTTCCGTTGCCTGAGTGTTTCAACCAATTCCAATAGTTGTTCTTTGTCTCTCTAAATTTAAAAAAAAATCATTTCGTTTAATATTTTATTAAAAAATATAAATTAAAATCCATTTTCTTACGGTAAGCTCGAGTTGCTGCCGATCACTGCTCATTTTGACAGTGTCAACCATTTCTTGCAAATTAGTTGCATTTCGTACAAGTTCCTCATTTCGCTGCTCGACGTCCAAACATCGCTGCATTTCCCGAGCATTTACATCTTGCAGTTGATTTACTTTTAAACTTAGTCGTTTATTTTCTTTGTCCAATTCCAATATCTTAAAAAAATTTAAAAATTAATTTGGTACCGTATCAAAAAATTAGAATATTTTCGTGCAACCTTTTCACTGTTTTCATGAAAAGATGACTCTCGCATGTTATCAATAATGCTCTGAAGTCTTTGATTTTCCAATTCAATTTTTCTTAATCTCGTTTGTGCATCGTTATTTAATTGTTGAGATAAACTATCTACTTGACCTGCTAAAGAAAAAATGTTTAATTGCTAAACTAATATACAATTATATAATTTATTAATTTTGTCATACCACACATGGTTTGAGATCTCAATTGATCTAATTCAACCATCAAGTTGGCCGATTCGTTCATGCTACGCTTGGCTGACATCTGCATTTGAGCATTTTCCTCAATCAATTCTTGCATGCGATCACGATCTGAATCTCGTTCCTAATTTTATTCCCCCCAAAAGATATTAGAAGTGCAATTAAATTTCTTCTAAAAAATCCTTTACCAGAGTCAATTCGTTAATGCGTGCTCTGTGCCTAAGTAGATCATTTTCCAAATCCAGAATTTGGTCCATTCGTTTCCTACTATTCCCCAATTGATCTTCCAGCATTTCCTTAGTTTCAACCAATATCCTATTATCTTCCCGCAACTCCTAATTAGTTCAAACAAAACACGATTTAAAATATTTTTAACAACAAAAAAACTCATTATAGTAGGTACCTCAACCCTTGACTTGTAAAATTCAAGTTCATTAAGTTTATCCTTATACCGTTGGATTTCATTTTCCAATTTATCAACTTTATTGGCCTTCAAACAAACAAAAACAAAAAATAAAAACACTTCAAATATCAAGTTCCGTGTACTATACACCCAAATCCAATTTAACTGCAGTAATAAACTCACCACTTAAAACACTATTGTTTCACAAAAATATTTATCTTTTTTAACCTAAAGGCCACAAGCTCGAAAATTTAAAAAAGGTAAAACGGTAAATAATCTCAAGTCAAATCAAGACTCGTATTTCATGGACAGATGAACTGGGTCACACGAGAAAGCACCGACCTATATTTACACCTCCACCCAATCCAACATTCAATTCCTTAAATTTCTAATCAAGTTTACACGAGTAGCATAAATTGGTTTCAAGTGAAATTAACACAAATCTAATCAAAATATCTGATTCTCACTCTTTCTCTAACGATGTCCAATTCATCGCGGTAAGCCTTGGCTGCTCTTGCATCTTGTAAAAGATCTAAACTCTTTAAAAAAAAATTTAAAAAAAAAGAAATTAAAAATTGAGTACATTCACACCCTAAATCTCAACACCCACAAACACAAAACCTGAAACATACTTCTTGCCTCAACTTGTTGACAACACTTTTATTTTGTTCTAATTCTTCTTTAACCTCATTTAAAATTTCATTTTTTTCTTCACTGCACAACAAACAAAATATTATTAAAATAAAAATGCTAATAACTTTAATATTACACAACAAAACACTCAAAAAGTTCAAATCTTACAGTTCCTGCCTCGATCTTCTGAGTTTAGCCTTGGCTTCAGCCAATTCCACGCCCAGATGATGTTTATCTAAGATGGATATGTGAGTACTTCCTCGTGGAGTCGTGCATTTCTCGCCTCCATCCTTTTCCACAACAAGCGTATTCACAGTCTATAAATTAAAAATTGGGAAAATGCATGACTTTCAGCTTAACAAACTACCAACACTCAAACTCACATGCCATAGATCATCTCGTTCTTTTACAATTCTTCGAAAATGTTGAACGAGCAAATTGTACATCGGTTCTTGCTGTTCTTCGGCCATCAGTGGTAGTTCAGACAGTTCAGGTGTCCACACTGTCAAGGGATTATCAGTTACCTATATGACAAAAGCAAATAAATTACAATGATTCATATTTAATTATTTCCTGAAGAACCATAAACAATTAGGGCACACAGCAGAAAGTTGAACGAATCCATTAAATCATTACTTTTATTATGTTTTCTCTTGTTTGCTCCTACCCAAATTAGATACAGTCGTATGCATAAAATACTCTGCTAAACACATTTTTCCACAATAAAAAAACACAAAAAGAAAAAAAGCCATAGAAACTTAACCATGCAAAATCTTAATTTTCAATATATTACAAAAAAATTGTTATGTATTGAATTGTGACCTGAATACCAGTAATCTCTTCGTGAGAGATGCAAATTTAATCCAATATTACCATACAATTAAAGTGTTATTTTTATTCCAATTAATGTTAAGTACTGTACCTGCTGAATGCAATCCACCATTGCATGCTGCATGCTTAAATCCAGTTGCTTGATCTGGTCAATAAAATATTCTTTCTTTTCGCTTTGCACAGCACAGCCAAGAATAAGTAGTAACAATCCCTGAACATCGTCCACACTAGACTCTATTAAGTGTAAAAATTTATCGTACTATTAAAAAATAAAGATTATAATGTCAAATGATCATACCACAGTCAGGATCCTTAGTGAGACTGATAATATCAGGTAATTTTGTTACTACTAAATGACCCAAAGCCTCCTTGTATATTAAAAAAGAATAAAACATAAATCAAACAGTAATGTCCCATGGTAAATAGTTACGATATACAAACCTCATAAAAAGACCTAACATTGCGGACTAAAATATCCAAATTACGCATTCTAATATATGCATCATCCACTGATTTACTCACACCGCGATGAGGAGGTCTTGGGTCTCTTAAATTAAAAAAATATTATTAATTAAAACTAAAAATAATCAAAACTAATTAGTTTTCAAGTCTTTTAATTAAATCGACTCATCTCGAAAAAAGTTGTTTCAATTAAAGCTTAGTTCATTAGCCAAAGAAGAAGATACAAAAAAAAATCAATATTCACAAAAAAGAGTGAAATTGATACAAATTTCTTGATTCTCAGATTGCATGATACAAATTAGCATCAACATCAACAAAAAATTTTACCATATATAGATTTTTATTCAAATTCAAATAAGAAAATAATTTTGACCTTTGGCTAAATTCCCATGTCATCAAAAAAAAATAAATAATATTTTTGAAAGATAAACATCATTTATAATCTTTAAAAATCCTTTCAACAGGACAAAATAAATGTTTAGTATGCACTTTATGCTCTAAGGATAGAATTTACATATAAATGGTCATTAATCAGCGTTAAATTTAAATGCATAAAAATTCCCTGAAGGTTCCATGCTTTTATACTTCCACTTCTGATAACCATTTTAGGATTTACTTAATTTTACTCAACTTCAAACGTCAACCTTGCCCTAAATATTAGCAAAAATTGATCAATTTCATCACGTTTTCCACGAAAAAATTAATAAATAAACATACAAAACCAGACAATCAATGGAAACTTACATTTGAAGCATGATGTCATGCAGAAATACGCCATCATGTAGCTGGTGATACTCGAAAGACTTGTTTTCGTCATCAGAAAATGTTTTGAACTAAAAATAAAAATAATCAAAACATTTTAATGAGTTTTAAAACAATTCCACGATCATAACTCTCCAGAATTTTTATTTTCTCTTAAGTTTTAAAAGCTGAAACGGTGGAACAACCCTCAAGTGATTCAAGTGATAATAAATTAGAAACTTCGCAACAACCACCCGATTTTTTTTCTCGTCTAATGGAAATTTTTTCTGACCATTAACGCTAAAAAAAATACCTTCGAAAGAATTTACTACATTGCATTTTCTAAATATATACAGTACACACAAAAAACCTAAAAGATTATTCATGTCTTCCCTAGATTCCGAATTGCTGCCACAATAGCTTTATTGTTTTCTTAAGTCAAATTTTAACTAATAAAAAAAAAATAAAAAATTATTGCTGTCCCATTTCATATTTCTTGTCATGGAGTTTCAGTATTGTTGCCGCAGCAGATTGATCTTATGACGCAGGAAAGCACAACCACCGTCAGACACCAAGTCGCATCCTTAAGCTTGATAAAATTCTAGTTGTTTTTTTTCTATTCAAATTCAAATTTATGACTCAACTAACTCGTTTGTTACATTGATTTTATGGTGAATAAAAAACAACTAGCATACAATAAATAAACCAACAAACTAGAAACTCCAATTTAGATTTTTTTCCACGTGTAATCTAATGTTGGAAACAGGTGGAACCCAACAGTAAAGAAGACCAGGTGTTATCCTGAGGCAAAACAAGATTTTAAGCTCTTTGCCCAAGAATAAAAAACAAAAAATTCAAGTGAAAGTCGAATACAATTCGGATGATGCATGCAAACAACCTCAAAAGATGATTCACTCCAAAAAAATCCATATTTTATACAAAACTTTTAATACAAAACTAAAAAAAAACATAAACAAAGTAGCATCAAATGAAAAAAAAAAGTAATCTTCAATTTCCTGCCTAAACCCAAAATTGCATCTTTCGTTCCCATCATGCATTCCTTCGGGCACAAAGGATTAATGAGAGAATGCAGTAGGTTGTTACCCTCTAGCCACGGAATTCCGAGTACACCCACTACTGTACCTTCGAATCAAATGAAAAAGAGTGGGAAGGGGGATAAAACAAAACGCTCCAACTAAGCCTACTGACTCAACTTGCATTTAATGACACAGCGAGGTCATGGGTGTTGAATCCAGGCTATGTTTATGGGAATTAGTGCAGTTGCCGCAGCTGCACCACGTTTGCTCTCTCTCATCCATCCTTCAACATGTGTATTCTTGCATGCAATGCGTACAAAAGAACCTCACTTGTCCTTGACACTGGCCAACCTGTTCAACCCATTCCCTTACCTCACTTCCTTCATTTTCTACTTCAAATTGCTCTTTGCACTAAACAATTCGTCAGGCATTGCTACACAATATCTTAAGAAAACCCTAATTATGGCATATTTACACTGCTAACCCATTCAGTGCATTCGTTACATCAAAACAACTTATTCTTGTCAGTTTTAATCTCTTAAACCTAGAGATATAAAAATTAGCATGCTATCTCGTATTATAATGAAGAGATAAACATGTTAATGGACCGAGAAAGGTGAGAGAGAACATAACAAGTGATAAAAGACAGTTGTTTTGTTTCTGAATTTTTTTAAAATAAAAGCTTTAATATTATTTTTGCACAAAATAATAGCAACAAACATTTCCTGATGCTATAACTTAATTTTTATATATAACGTGAGTGTCTAAGATGGAAAAAAAACAAAACTTAATTTTGAAAAATATTAAATCCCTTCAAAATTGCTATTAAGAGCTTTAATTCGATTGTTTTGATACGATTATAACATGGTAAGCTTAGTAGCTGAGTGGCCAACACTTAATCCAAGGGTCACAATGCCGCACGTGCCAGATAATAGAGGGTAGAAGAGAAAAAAAACTACAGATATCGATGTCCACGTGCAATAAGACGCTAAGTTTGTCTTGTTCTTTAAAAACAGTACAAAGTTGTTATGTTTGTTTATACTTTAAAGAGGAAGTATAGTGGTTTCGGCTCATTTCATGTTAAATGTTAAATGTTAAATGTCTAATACTGTAATGTCATTGAAAATGTTACTGAATTTGAATTCCATGGCAGTTACAGCACGTAGGCATTAAACTAATCATCAGCCTTATTCAAATTAGCCCCCACGAGGGAAAAGGAAATCAGGACAATACCTCATGTTTGCATGATTGAAACTTCCATTTATACACGATACAAGAGCAATTTAATTTATACAGTCCCACTGAATTACTGTACATAAATGACCTGCATGTACAGGAACATGTTCTCCTGCACGAATAGAGATAAATGTGTTTAGATACATTTTTCCAGATTAAAAAAATAACAAAAAGCACATGGCTAAAAAACTGACATTTTATTTACAATTAGAAATTGTAACGGATGGTAAATGCATGAAATAATCTAATAATATATTTATTTATAATTTTTTTTTTTAGTTTATTAAATTTATTTTTGACAATGTGTTGGGGTGGGCAATTAGACAAATAAGTCTTTTCATAATGTAATATGTCAATTTGCCTGTGTTATATCCAGTATATTACATTTTACTATATTTCTGTTACAAGAAGAAAACTTCCATGAATGTTTAAACCATCAATTAGATGCCATACCAACCCAGGAGGCACTTTAAACTCATTCATTACTCGCTATCTAGCTCTAATTCTAGCCTGAGTCATATCGTACAAGAAACCTTTTCACTCCTGCCACAATTTCCCAAGTTACACCACAATTCTATAAATTTCACAGACCACAAATAGGTGTGCATAAAACTTAAGAGCACGCTCTCTTACTACTTTTTAAATAAATAAACAAATATATAAATAAAAAGGTCCAAACTTAGGTCAGGATAAAATCCTGAGAACATAACAATTAAAGGGTTTGCTCACAAAATGAGGCAGTTGAACTATCATAATGATGACTCAATGACAGGTCTCTTCTTAACAGGAAACACGTAAAACATTTTTTTGGATAAATTTACAACATTAAAAATTCAATTTTTTTTAAAAATTTTTTTGAACCAGTCAAGTATAAATTTGGGATCTCATGAGATTTTTCAGTCCCTTAGAGCAAAACGGAAATAGTCCAGGGTGAAGAAGAAAAACAGGTATGGGTATGGATCCCCGAGGTAAAATTGAAAAAAGTGTCGCAATGCAACGTTGGAATAGTACGAAATAGAAATTCCTTCATAAAAAGTGTGCTAAAACTGTTATTTTCTGAACATTTGGTGATAAAAAAAATTGTGGAAAAAAGTTGTATAAATATAGGTTTACACTAGTAAATTAACCATAAAATTTTAAATGACTTGATTTCATAGTAGACGAAGGTTTGCATTCTCCACAAGGTTGGGTAAAACTATCTGTGCACGATTTAACAGTAAAATTCCGCACACCAACAAAAAAAAAAAAAAAAAATGAAAATACAAATCCCAACAGAAATTCAAAAAAAGCTTCTCGTATCCTTTTAACCTCCATTATAAAATATCTCATAAGGTAACAAAAGTACTAAATTAAAAAAAAATAGGTTATGAACATGAATTAAATAAATAAAAGATGTTGGTGTAATTGTTTTTGCTCGTTCAAAGTTGCTAGTAAATCCCAACAGCCCCACAAATCTCAACTTTGCAATTTAGGCCAATTTGAATGCAATGCAATTGTCCAACCAACTCACATCACTGGTCATTCAACTGCTCGCCACGACACTGATTATCACATTTAGACTTAATCAATGTTAAAACTCAACCTCTCATGCTTTTATACTCGCACATTTATCGATCGGTTGAACACTCATCAACCAAGTATTTTTCACCCGTTCGATTTTTATATGCTAAGCCTAACTGGTTAGACTAGTTTTAAATCATCGACATCATTTTTTTAGTGTAATTTTTATGTACCACCCACGCAACACCTCTAATCAAAGTTACGCAACTTTAATTGCTTCAAAAATCGAAATTAATCAAAGAAATCGGTTGAGGAAATTGAATTCGCAAGAGGAAATATCAACGGCATGCATCAGAATCATTCGAATAATAACACCCTTTCCTTAAAACGTAAAATCAAGCGTAGTATCTTTGGATATTACGGGTATTATTACTATTATTACTTATTATCAGCTACTTTTTTTCTGCTAATTAGAAAATACATGTACAAATGTTAAAAAACAACATGAACATGACAATAAATTTAGAGAGAATTCCAGATAATTCGTGTAATTGTAAATTTGTAAAGAAATGAAAGTGATTTAAATACTCACCCAGGTGACAAGTGGGCTTTGCATGAAATCTGTCACAGTGGACATGGTTAAAGCCGTTCTGTTTTCGACCACTTGCTCCTTGTTTGCAGTGAGCCACAAGCGTAGCTAAGCACTCTTTCTTCCTCCCGATACGAAGCAAAATAAATATTCGCAAAGCGATGCAAAAACGTTTCTTCTTCACCAGAACTCGTCCTTTACTTGTTTTTCACTAACATGCCAGTCTGCTCGGAGGAATCACGGGCTTTTAACTCGAGACGCGGGCCACATCGTTTCGAATTTTCGGATTCAGCCATGCATTTAGCTTTTTCAAACTCGTCTGTCTTTTTCCCACTTGAATGGTTCCAGTCATCTACAGCCGATCGCGTAATTTCTTCATTTTACAAACGGTGAGAAAAACATTACCACATTTGCTGCTTCCACCACACGTCAATCAAGATACCGACACCTTTTGTTCGCTCCGACCCAATAGAGGGCTTGATCGTGACGTCACTGTTGAGTTGACGTAATGAGAAGTGCTAGTTATTTCTTGTATTTAACCTTTAAAAGCGAAAATAAAAATGTAAAAACCGTTGTTGCAATTAACTTTTGTTTGTTAATTAAAAATGCACCATTTTAAACGTTGGTTATAAGATTAATCCAGTTAAGCCCAAATATGCTTGCAGTTCCTTTATTGTTCGTTTAGTTTACGTCAAAATTTCGCCTTTCGTCCCTTGAGGCAAGGTTACCAAGGTAATCTCAAGTAATCATGAGGAAAATCTTTGAAAACTGAAGGCCGAGAGCAAGAGGCAAAGTTCGATTTAAATTTAAAATTGAGCCGAGTTTGAGCACTACCGGGTGCAGGCCAGGGCGGTCACCAACCAAATGAATGAGTGAACGTGACGCGCTGGAAAGCCCTCTTAAATTACTTTCTGAGCAATTCAGTAAATTAAGAGTTATTTTAGGAAGTTTTGAAAGGGATTTTTCTGTATTAATGTAATTTATTGAATAAAAAAATGATAGTATGCAAGATATTATGTGAAAATACTATTTCCAAACATCTTAAATTATATTTTGTGACTAGAAAAGTAGATATACAGCCGAATAAATGGCTTTTTATTGCTTTACGATGAATAAATCTTCTAAGTTGAAAATAAAATAAAAAAGAAATGAGAATTTCTTCTCATTGCTAAAGCAACTCATATCGATACACTGTTCATTTTACCACATTTACGCCACTTCTATGTATATTCGCACCCCAAATGCTTCATACAGAAAACTATTTTGCATCACACGCAATCCAAATAAACAAAATAAAACCATTGCATTCGTTTCTTCATGTAAAATGAATTAAATATAGTTTATCATATTTGATTTCTGTAATAAGAAATAGAAGAAAATTTGTAATAACTAGATTCACTCGTGACCATGTAAATTGTAAATTAGTTAATGATAATAAAGAAAGAATTCACATGTTTTAGGGGCTTTAATTTTTTTTTTTTTATTCTTTTTTATTCTTTTTTTTTACTAAAATATAATAATGTAATTATAGAACTTGGAATCGGTAAAAAAAAATCATAATAAATTCTAACTACAATTTTGTCCTCATTTACAATTTCAACAATTTCTCCACCTCATCACATACATTCATTTCACATACACACACCACAACACATCCAAAATTCAGTACTGAAAAACCATTACAGAATTCCCCTCTTTATTGTACAGTTGAAGCATATCATTCACTACCGACTTGATGAATATGAAGATTATGTCAATGACTTAACGAGATGAAAATGTGCTACAAGACTAGATGCCAGGCACAATCAGATGAAATTATAAAATCATCAATTTTCCTCTTTTCATGAAAGCAGACCAAGTTTCAAAGTTGTTATTACAACATTAACACAATTCGTTTATCCATGACATTTGCATCACTAAAGCATACACTTAAAAGCATTTTTGTGTTTTGTTTGTTTCCATTTCAATTTAAGACAAAAATAAACAGGGCGCTAGTAATTTTAAGGATTACAGATAAGTATATTTCAAGTTTCTTCTCCTTTCAGTATACAATAAAAACATACCAACACTCACACAAAGAAATACAATAACTAAGCAGGTGCATATGTTCAGCAGTAGTTCAAACTTTCAGTACTAAATAAATTGAGAATTTTTTTTCTCTCATTTATCACTCATGTTTGCGGTTAGGTAATTGACTACAATTTTGTGTAATTCATTGGGCAAACAGGCCATAAATAATCCATACATTAATGTTAGCGTACACTTTCGGCTCCAATGTATGCAATTGACTAAAAAATTTGTTTATATAAAAAGTGTCATTTTTGTAGTCTAAGTTGAAGTTTTAAAAAAACTCCTTACCAAAAATAACTTAAAATAGTATTACAAAATTAACTACTGAACAAATAATACGTGAAAAAAAAATCTAACAAGTTATCTAACACTTTTTTATCAAAAGACTGAAACTTACTACTAAGTTATTCCAGTGATTACAGAGTTATGTTTTCTTTTTCACTGTCGATCAAAATGAAAAATAAAAAAATTTCGTTTCATTTCGGTTACCACATGAAAAATTTCCCCCTTAGATCAGCAGTGTGCACTATATTTGATTGTACCAACATATAATATTAAAAATAATTAAATCTTAAAAGGCGAGACTATTTTTATCAAACACTTACAAATTTTGACAGTTTTTTGTATTTTTGTTTATATTACAAGCATTTTGGTTTTTATCGTTACACACTAGTTATTAAGCTAGAATCACTTCAAAACACCAGTACTTTATCGACTACAGAAATATTTTTTCTCAATGGCCTATTTAAAGTAATTTTCTTTACCAATCATTCCAAAACAAAACAAAAATTCTCATTCTTACCTAATGCAAAAAAAAAATCCCACTTTTCTTAAATTACACACACACGGTCAATTTATTTTTTCGTTTTACTGTTTTTTATAAAAACAAAACAAAACAAAAAAAATAACAAAAAAAAAAGACAATATGAATGAAAAAAGGTACCCTCTGGTTACACAGTCAGCAGCATCGTTAAATCTATAAAATTAGTCCTGCATTTCTTCGGGAATCTCGTGAGGGTTGAGAATCCCAGGAACTGACATTTGAATTTTCCTTTTCTCGTCCTGAGCTTGCCTTAAAGCAGCTTCGCGTTCTTCAAGAAACAATTCACTATCGTCTTCACCCGCAAACTCCTATGAAAAATTAAAATAAAAAATTAATTTCTTATCAAGTCACGAAATAAAAATACGAACCTTTATTTGCACCAAGAAGTCCCTTAAATGTTCTTTAAATGCTGAAATGTCTTGATTTAAGTTAAACAGACCTTGAACTGTGATCTTTATCTGCGCGCTAAATAAACAAACAAAACATTAATTTAAGCGACCACAAACAACAATATAGCAAATATTTACTCTATGAGATGTGGAAATGCTGCTTTGAGCAATTTTGCGACAAATTCTTGTATATAAATCATGTTGCCAGCAGGGTTCGTTAAATCGGCCGGATTAAGTGAAACTGTGATTTTACCAGCTTCTACTAAACTGAACATGTAAGACAAAATTGTTGCATGCATTGTTAATGCTGAAAATAAAATTAAAAATAAAAGTTTTCAATTAATTTAATTAAAAAAAAAAAAAAAAATTACTGGTTTTTACCTGCTGTGTGTGAAGTATCAGTTACAACTGAAAAAATGTGTTGGAGAATGTCAGTGTAATATGTTTGGTAAAAACTCTGAGCTGCGGTTTCTTCTAGAGCGACATTTTGCAACAACTGGTACAAAATATTTAGCCCTGTGTCGGCTACATTCCTCATTGTGTGTTTAAAAGCCCAGATGATCGAATCCAAAACAAACTTAAACTGTGCTGGTGGGATGTTTAAAAAGGCTGAAAAGCAATGATTGTTGACAGCTTGCAAAAGCAAAAAAAAGTGTGTTCGATGTTCCGGGTATTCCTCAAAATCTTTGTTAATCATGTTAAGCGTACACTCGAAAACATTGTCAAAAATTTTTGGAATTTCAGGCGTAATGTGGACCTATTAATGAAAACAATATCATTAAAATCAATATTTGTATTAAATCTGGTTTAAACTTTACTTCTAATTTGTTCACTATCGTTGCCATAGCACTCAATACTTCAGGTTCTCTTGCTGATGGAACTGTTGTCCTTTGATAATCCAATAATACTGCATCCAATAAATGAGGAATAAAATTTTCCAAAACCTAATATGAATTATTGTAAATTAATCAGTTTAAACTCTTTCTTTATTTAAATTTACTCACCATCTGATGATCATTTGACCGACTGACCCAACTAGAAATAAGCTTCAACGTTTCTTTTTTGACAGTTCTCATACTCCTAATCAGCGGTTGTTTAGTAACATTTTCACCATTCAATGCAATCGCAGCACTGATGTTTTCACTCATCACTTTATATACGTTTAGCATGTCTAAGTAAATCCTTCCTAACTAAAAATAGGAATAATTCATCGCAATATATATTAAATTGAAATTTACTGATGTATATTCTAGTTTAAACTTACTTGAACAACGAAAGGATGTCCAAGAGCCTTGCATGCTCTTACGTTAGTTTTTAAAATGTTTGCCAATTGCTTCACTGCATCTGGATCTTTCAAAACATCCACATTCTATACAAAAAATACAAATCACAAATTATTATTATTATTATTGAGGATTATTACAATAATGATGAATGCTCACTTTAGTTGCTTGATTTATAATATCATCCCACACTTGGTTTGGTAACAGCATGTATTTCTCAATTAACCGTTCCTGAACAACATTGTCGTTCTGCGCACTGATCATATGACCAACGGCTTCGTAGAAAGTGTGAACTTGCTGCGGTTGTAAATCACAAATTATCGTGTTGATGCTATTCAAAATTTCTTCGATAAATGGCATAACCTCCCCAACCTGAATCTAAACAAAACAATTTTTTTAAATTTTGATCTCAATATACTACAACGTCAATTATTTTCATGCCTGAACGAAATGACGCCGGCATTTTTGTGCTATTTTAATAAAAGTATCGCAAGCCATGTCCTGTACTCCATCGTGAGTTTCTAAAATAAAAATAAAAAATAATTTCGCTTTAATCAGTAAAACTTTTACATTTCAAATTTGCTTATGCCAAACTTTACCATGCATGAACTCAAACAATTTGTTAACAACTGTTTTAAGGAATTTCCAATGAGCTCTTAGAAACCGGGGATATTGTCCAACAACGTACATGATGTTCGATGCTATGATTGCTTTATTATCCTTCCCCCTCTTCTGTTCACAAAGTCCAAGTAAATCCTGAAATACCAAACATTATTTAGTAACAAAATCAAACTCTAAGTAGTTCGGAGTATTACTTTGATAACTGTAACCAGAAATCGCTTCTCATCTTCTTCGTACATTGCACCACTAATCGATCCAATCGCCCAACAAAGCTGCAATTAAAATGTATAACTCCAAACCCACGTCATAATTGAATAAAATATTTACTGTGTTTAAATTCTTCCATGACCATTCTGTCCCGTTCACTTGATTGTGTAATTTTTCAGTCATGATACGCTCTGTATCAGCATAATCCAAATGGGTCAAATAAACTAGTGTTTCTCGCATATTTTTATACATGTTAATTGAATCAGTATCCTTCATAAATTCCCTAACAACTTCTCCTTGTTCGTTTTCCACAACTAAAACTTCCTCGGGTTTGGCCATCCGTCCAATCATTATGTACCGAATCTGAATAAAGTTTCAATTAAATCATATGCTCGACTATGCCAATTTCCCTAATCATACCTTTGTTAAAACAGATTGATACAGCTGACGTCTTGGAGGAACCACAGAGTTTGGCTTCGACAAAATCAGTGGTGATGGAGGACAGTGGAAAGGGCTTTCTCGATACAAGTCCGCTGCAAGTGCATTCCAATATTCTAGACAAATTTTAAATATTTCGGTTTCGTCTACTTCTGATATGAGAACCAAATAGTGTAATGCCTAATAAAATAAAGTCATTTTTAAATATCAAAAGTAAATAAAAAACTAATTGCTAAAATAACTTACGGCCATTAAATTGTCGTGTAAATCACTTTTCTTCTCAATTAAACTTCCATGCTCTTTTAAAAACGTACAAAGAAACATACTAAGATTTTGAATAAAATTTTGTTCTGCATCTTGTCCATTTGCATATGCTTCTTTTATATTCGTATGAATAGGAAGCATCTGTAATACAAAAATTATAAATTAATACAATTTTTTTATATTATGTCATCAATTTCACCTGCTCTAATTGGGCCATGGTTTGATTAAACAGTAAAATGAACATCTCATCATAATGTGGTACAGTCACACTCGCTGCAATAAATAAAAATTATAAGGATATGCAAAATCAGTAACAAAATTTCCACTTACCGATTTCAGTCAAACACTTTAACGTAACATTTCTGAACATTGGAACATTTAAAAACTAGAAAAATTAAAACTTATTATAAAGATCATTTCATTAAACCTTTTATTCTTATATTACTTTATAAATAAGAGTACTAATTAATTTTGTTTCAAAAATATAACCCAGTGGAATCCAATTAAGAAATCTTAATAGTGTTTCCAAAGTTGCTCCAACTAACGGCGCATTCTGAGAATTATCCTAAATAAAAGATAATAAAATGAATTATTTGTAAGTCTTACGGAATTAGCGTGCTTCCTACCATAACGAATTGGCATAGTTGAAAAATTTGCGAAAATTCACTGCACATAATGTCTTTCAAATGCTTTGCTTTTGCTTGAGTCATTTGACCACTCGAAAAATCAAACACTTCTTCACTGAGTAACTTAAGTATAGCCATATTGTTTTGACATAAACTCTCATTTGTTTTGCTTGCACCGACGATGTCAGGAATGAAAGTTGGCCAGTTTTTAGGCCATTCTCGTTTCAAAATCTAAAATGGTTAAAAACATTAATAAAAGAAATAACTTAAGTAACTGTAAACTGTTACCTGTACTAAAATCATGTTTAACTTATTGAGGTAAACCTTCTCTCTATCTGAAATTTCAGGATCTGATGACGTTTTAATTATCAATCCAACAATATATTTTTTGATTCCTGAAATAATTAAATCAACGAATTAATTACTATTTCTAACAAATTAATATTAATTCCACCACAAATCATTACCTTCACATTGGTTTCTAGGAAGTACTTTCCAACGTGTCTTTATGACGTTTTCTAAGATTTGAAGCGCATAATATTTGGTTTGTTGATTGTTCGAAAATTCTAAAATTGTATCTACTCTAGTCCACGCTTCTGGATGCTCTTTCAGGTTCGTTAGAATGTCTTGTGCCAATCGTTGCTACAGAGGTAAACAAGCGTCAGTATTAATTACAAAGAAAACTAAACTACATATTATTTTACAAACCTGGTCGCCTATTCCAGTGTACATACATCCAACAACACTGTCGAGTAAATTTATGTCTAGTTTTTGCGAAAAATCTAGCAGTTGCGACGCTTGTTCCCCTAAAGTTGCCATCCCGTCATTCATTCACCTGAAATTACAAAAATTAACGTTAAAACACCGTGTATTCGCTCGAAATGAATATTTTCGTCTTGCTGAAGCATTGAAATCTATTAATTACTTTTGTTTATCGCGAATAATTACACTTTGTTTATTCTGCCAGCAATATCTCTACACAATCGTACCAGCAATAGCAATACACCTAAACGAATCCTTTTGTTTTCATGGGGTCGAAGTTGTGATAAAATCAAAGTAAGAAGCAGTCTGAGTTCGCACAATATGGGCGCCCATGTGGGCAGACTTAAATTCAATGCATACTACTTTACTTTTTTAAATCTTAAGCCTAATTTCACGATTATAGTGCCAAATAATGAATGGCGCGTTGTTGTCACAACAAAAATGGCGGCGCCCACTTTAAATTTGATTTCATGTTATGTTTTTGATTATATATTCACTTACCTAGCGTTCCTAAGTTAAAAAAATAATAAGACGTTTATACTATCACACTAAACACACAATCAGAATCGGCTCATGTGCCAAAATACGCGTTCAACGGGGTAAATTTCTTTTACTTCAGTTAGTTAAGAACCGGTTAGAACCGGTCTCCGTGCTAATCTCGTAAATATCCTCAAACCGTGAATAAAATATTTTGATTTTTGAAAACGTGGCTAAACTTTTGAAGATATTTTTGCTGAGATGTTTTTTAATAAAACTATTGACAATATAACCTAGCAAAAATCGGCATTAAAGCCAAAATTCAGTACTTATCGCGACTTATCGCTATAAAAGAAAACAATAATATCCGAAACGTCTAACATGATTGGTTGATGAAAGAATGACGACATATCTAGCCAATGAGAGAGAGGTTTTGATACACATTTTTTGTATTACTCCATTTCAACGTGATTTTTATTGTTTACTTTACTGTAAATCGCGATTGTTTTGATCACTGATGGCATTTATATTCTTTAGTATCTAAACGTGTCAATTTGTCAAATACGCAGATTCACCATTACGGTAATTTTGATGAGGCGTTTAAACTTGTAATGAACAAAAATACTAATGAAAATAAATATTTGTGAGATTCCAGACATCGCGACTTCGTGCACTTTACAGCAAGGAAATCAGCAAATTAAAATTCAACATTACGAGATTTGTATATAATAATATTCTGTCACTTTCAAAGATGAGTAGCAGGACGCTCACTAAAGTCAATAATAAGAAAAACACTCAACTTTATTCGTGTAAAATCAATGGATGTGATCGAAAGTTTACATCAATTGGTTACACCAAATATCACCAGGCTGCTCACAATGGGCAAAAAAATCTCAAATGTGAATTTGAAGGTTGCGACCGGAAATTTGCTTGGCCTACGCATCTGAAATACCATCTCCTGACTCACACGTAAAAAATAACCATTAGAATAATTATAAACAGGTTTTGAAATGTAATTCTAATTCCAGTGGAAGTCGCCTTTTCAAATGTCCCGTGTGCAATAATAGTTTTTACACATCACAACGACTAAAAGTTCATAAAAGATCGCATACTGGCGAAAAACCATTTCAATGTACCGAAGATGGATGCGAGAAAGGATTCACTACGGCGGGCAATTTAAAAAATCACATGCGAGTTCACACAGGTAAATTAAATTATAAGTTATCAAGTAATTACGGTGAATGAATTTTATGAATTTTGATTTGTTATAAGGTGATAAGCCGTTTGTGTGTACAGTTAAAGACTGTAGTAAACGGTTTGCAGAGCGATCTAGTTTGAAGAAACACAGTTTAGTTCATTCGGGTTTGAAGCCTTTCACCTGTAAGGTGTGCAATAAATCGTTTTCTCAGAGTGGAAGTCGTAGTGTGCATATGAAACGACGGCACAGTGAAAGTATTTTAGACAAGGAAGAAAATGTGATTACGATTAGTAATTCAATTCTTGAGAGTAGCGTACATGATGAATCTCGAAGTACCGGTTTAGAAGGTATAAGCATACGGTTTGGATGATGTTGCAGATTTCTAAGATTTTTCTTCTTTTTAGATAATTCTTTCAATTCCAAAAGTTCTAATTGGTTTTCTGAGTCAAACGCTAATGTTGTTGTATTAATGCAACCAGAAGACTTAACTGCACTTCAGTTTGTTAAACAGGAAATCGTTTATGATGCAAATTTGTTCACGTGATTACAAGGTCATTTAGTTGATTATATTAGTTAAAATAATGCACGTTGAAATGTGAATATGAATATTAATTTTTATGGAGCTGGAGATAAATAAATATAATTTAATGCAAAAATAAATATTTAAAAAATGTTTGAAATAATTCTTTTCATTACGTCTAACAAACTAATAATATTACTCAATCTGTAAGAAAAGCCTGACATTTTGTTGACGAAGTTAGTGAACGTTGTTTGGAAATTATTGAAGGGGGGAAAAAATCGCTTGGAGAGCTCGCCAAGTTTAGGTGTCATCTGGCGGCAAGTTGAACAACTAAGTCGTGACTTCAAATGGAAATGATATTCTTTGCTTTGTAAATGAGACGCTGTCCAGATAGAAGTTAGAATAACTCTGCCGATGAATTCAGTTCTCATTTGGAAAGCTGACAAATTCAATATAAACAAAACGTTAATCAATTTTTATTTAATAAACCTTTATTCGACTTGCCATGTTCGTAAGCCTTTGGATCAAAATGCCACAGTTGAATTAACATAGTATTTTCGCCCTTAAAAAATAAAAATTTAATTAAATAATTTTTTTTTAATTTTTGAAGGGTGTTGCAACACCGCTTCCGCATCTCAGAAATGGCAAGCGTGACCTCCACCCACAAACTTGTCACGTGCCCTTTTTTTAGCATCAAATGTAATAAACAAGTAGAGACATTTAATTCTAATTTAAGGAGACTTACCCGCCAGTCGAGGTTTATAGCAGTATCTATCTGAGTTTTTGTGCAATTTAGAAAAGTAGTAAATGAGCATTTTGGTAACAAACATGCTCGCCAAATAAGGTCGCACTTTTGCGGATATCTTTTGGGCAAAACCTGATCCGAATCGCAACCGAAAACATCAGAAAACCGGCTATCCGAGTTAACGGAAATAAAACTTAATTGCAACTTGTCATACCCATTTGTTGTCATCTGAATTGAAAAGATAATAAAAAAAACTCAAAAATAAATATGAAATAATAAATTCACCACAGATTTTACTTGTATTGACAATCCACAGCAAACGGCTATAAGTAGATACATAAACCAAGCAGCCATCGTTCACGATGTAACTTGCACAATAGTCAGCGACCCAATAACCAAGAAAAGGACGTGTGAACTTACGTGATATTCCAGCTGATGATCCGGAGCCAAATACGGAGGACCGAGCTCGAGCGTGGGCCTAGGAGTCAGGTCAAAGTCATATATACCTATGCCTAAAGGTCATGATCAATGTAAATTTTAAAGAAAGGAAAGAAGAGGGAATACTTTTTTACTTTAGTTTTATTGGTAGGTAACTTTTTATATTGTACAAAAAAGATTAAAATCTATTAAAATAAGACTACACCAAAATATGTTTGCTATGTTTACGATGTCTTTATTGACTACGTAGCAATCGAAATAGTGTTGCCATTAGATGCGTAATATAGTGCACGTCCGTGGGAGTTGGTCATCGATAAATTAGGTATTTGGTGATCAATCAGTGAGGTAGGAGTAGTAGGGCGATTGGTTTCACAGGTTGAATGAGATAAGGATGTTTCGGTGATATTAGTTTTGGCATCTGCGGAAGACAATTTTTTTTCAATTTTATTTTTGCGCTGCTCTTGAAACTGTGCTGCCGAACACCCGGTGCGGATGGGTCGGTGCGGATGGGTAGCTTGCATTGTTTTTGTTATTCTCAGATTTCTGTCTATTTTGCATGTAATGCGGTCTTACCAATTGGTGATATATCGTCTGTGGGCGGAGTGTTGTCCGATTCTGTTGAAGATTTGTTTGTTTTAGGTTTGCGTTTTCGAGTTTGAATCCCGTCTTTTCGTAATGCTAATGGTCTATTAACCTATTACAGATATATAAATTGTTACATATTATTCAACTATAAATTTGATTAGATTAGACGTACCCCGTGTAATTTATGATAGAGTCCACATGCATTGCACACGGGTTCGCCATCGTTATTTCTTCGCCATAGAGTCGTGGTTGATGTGCCACAGTTTGTACAGGACAGCCCTAATCGACGGTTTGCAGTTTGCTAATCAAAATAACAAACTTTGTCATTTATTATTCATTATAAAAAATTTAAAACTCACCAAACGTCTTTGTGGTTTTATAATTGGACGATTAATTCCATTCATTTTATGATAAAGTCCACAAGCGTTGCACAAGTAATGCCCAGTCCCATCTCGCCTCCACAGTGGAGTAGAAATTGCACCGCAATTGACACATTCTCGTCCTTCGGCAAAAAAGTTCTCCCCCATCTGTTATATTAACGAAACAATTTGCCCAGTTACATTTTAAAATCAATTTTATATTTGAATTAAACTACAGTGTATACCTAATTGCTGTCTTCTGTTCTGGAGAGAGCCATCGTACGATGAAGTCCAATTAGGACTCATTTCCGTAGGGCTCATGTATGACGAGAAATGTGTAGGCAAAACATTAGCTCTGTACGCATTATCTCGATTGCAAGATTGAAAACTATAGCGATTTCCTGAAAATTATACATAAAAGTGTGATAGGATGCTTTACGATTTAACAGTTGGATTTAGTTAAAGTAAAAGCAGACGTATACATTTGCTTTTTTTCACTGTAAAATTTATCTGTGGACGCAAAATGTGTGCATTCGTACATACATTTGTGTCGATAGCCTATGCCTTTGCAGACCATTTACTGTATACGTGAAAAATGGACATTTGTTCACAGGCAACTTTTAAATATGTACCTAAAAATTGAAATTTTGCATTTAAAAAGTAGCTCGCAAATTGATCATGGTTTTTAAAAATTATAATTGCGTATTCATATACACAGTTTTATTATATTATATTGTAAAGGAATAACATTTTAACTCCGCTATGCTTGATTTTTATTTTGAGTGGATATTTGTCTTACTGCCCTCACAAAGTTATCCATTTGAAACAAACTTCCGTATTTGCGTACATTTGACCAAAACAACTTGTACAATGAATATAGAAAACTGAATTTTTTCTTACCTGTAGAGTAAATATCCGGTTGTTGATTCACTGAATGATGTGGAGACCAATGAAAACTGTGACTACTCGGATTCACTACCGAACTCGACGGTGTCGGATTCACCGTAGTAGCCGCTACGTATTGATGATGGTGCATTCCGAGCACACCTCGCGTACCAGCCACATACATTGAACTAGGGGTTGGCATAAAAGCGGACGATGTTTGGCTATTGCCCGCAATTGCGCTGTTTGAAGACGTGGAGTCATGATAAGTTGGCGGTGGAGGTGCGGATTGAAACATAGTTATTGTTGATTGGATGTGGCAATTTGTCAATCCAGAAATCCTGAATTATAAGTTCCGCATAAATCTTTGAATTGTCCTTTCCGGTATTTTTCACTTTCTAATGATGTATTCTTGAATTCTTAGCGTGCTTTCTTATCTATAGTCCACAAACTATTCAGCTTGCTCTTCTAACTAGCTGATCTTATGACTTCCAGCTTTAAGTAATAGAGGGTCCTCAAAGAAAGATTACCTGATGGTTGCCAGGTTCGAAATAAACTTGAAGATGTTCTAATAAATTGCTATAAAAATAAAATAAGAAAACTTTGGTAAGTTTAAACAAATGTTTACATATTTTTAAGAGTTTTTTTTTTTTTTGCACTTTAGGGGTCATCACGCAATCCGGCATAGGGTAAAGAAACAAGTTCTGAGTATGGGGGCGGTGCGAGAGCAAATAATTTACAGCGCGTGGGCAGATGAGACTTTGGGTGTCGAGATTTATTCCCTAGGGGATGATGATGTCGGAATCTAACGCCACATGATGATGGGTAGCTAGTAGATGTAACCCCAAGACCCAAACACATTCACCTTAAACTAATTAAATGTCCGCTTTAACTAGCTTCAGAAAACTGTTTTTCCCCTAAACATAGAAAAATCTATTTTTGTAAATAAGAGTCGGTTAGTTCACTAATCTAGTAACCTGTTTGACTCCAAACATGGTCATTTACAACTTAATCAGTTTTGTTAGCTAATTATTTACTACAAGAATCCTATCTCAACTAACAAATATAAATCAATTAAGTTTTAAAAATACTTGAAACTTGAAATAAACGTTTAAAAAAATTTAGTTTTAAGCTTTAAACTCGCCAACAGTTTTCCATACATCTGTTACACCGACAAAGTTGTCGAAAAAGAAACCAAGACCTTTGCCAAAATGGAGTTTCCGCCTCATAATTTTTCATCGCCTTCTGTATTCGAACAAGATGAAGACATTTTTCTCCCCCTTCTAAGGAGGCAACTAGATGAGCTGGGTGGGAGGAGGGTGTTAAGGGGAGGGTAAATCACGAGGGACAAGCATGACAGCAGACGTCTCATTTGTAAATGGCCCTTCACACTCTCGTAACACTAATATTCTGTAAATAAATATCAACTTATACAAACCATAGAGGCGGAGTTTTAAAGCAGAAGCCATTAAGATAAAAAAATTATTTTAAAAAATATTTTCGGCGATAATCTTTTTCCATCCTCCTAATAATTTAATAGAGCTATTAAAACTTTTTAGTATCAACTCTAACTATCGGTACGGTATGTCGAGCCGACTCGAGCGTCTGTTTTCTCCTTTTTACGTGCACATTTTTTTTCTGTTTTATCTTGCAGCGCGCCCCATTCTTGCTCGCCTAACAAGCTGCCGTGTTTGAAACATATATAATAGCTGATAAAGCAAAATGACCTCCTACTTTTTTTTTCTGCATGTAGCTACTTGACAAAAATACGTCGGTCCGAAAAATTTTCATCTCGAGTCTTGATTTCATGGAAAGTTTTGTTTTGATTTTTTTTTTTAAATTTATTTATTATGTTCAGTCACGTGGCATGACTGAATATAATAAATAGAAAAACCCAATACGGTAATCATGTGCTTAAAGAGCGGATTTGAATCATTTGCACGTGGTAAAGTCAAGTGTTTAGTTAGGAAGGAAGTGATGGTAACAGGATGTATACAACTAAATGCACTAAACAGTTTTTTAAAAATTTATTTATGTGTTTATTTAAGTAATTTATTTGACTAAATTAGTTTTTTAAAAAAGTAAATTTTTAAATTAATATATTTTTTTTTTATATTTAAAGTTTTAGTAGTTTTAGTTTGTTTTACTTACATCAGTGGATTTGTTTACTTTTCCTCGACACTTTCTCAGCGGTGGTGCTCCAACGATGTAGACCAGAAAATGTTTGGAGTTTGTATGATACTGCGCACTGAAACTGTGCGCAGCCGAACTGGACGCCTGCCTGTCTGGCGGCTTCTTTTTCCTAAAATTTTTATTTTCTTCTCAGCAAGAAAAAAAAGAGTTTTTGCACTTCGTCACTGTCGGAAAGGCGGTGCTTGACTTGAGGAGGAGCGCAACACGTGCCGTAGGATTGGCTGTAAAGATGTATAAAAAATGTCTCGATTTATGCTTCCAGAAGAACATCTTGTGGGAACTTTGATGGAATTTTTTTTACTGGACTATACACGTATGTGTTTTGTGATATTAAAAAACTCGTAATATTTTTGGATTGTTCATTTTTTTCTATGTGTACCGGTATCTATAAGTTCGTCCACCTGTCATTCTTAAAGTTAAGATATCCTTCTATCTAACAGGTGATTTGAAAGGGGGGAAAAGAAGGGTGGACTAGATATAAGAGTGGTAATGGACGATACAGGACAACATGGCAATGTAATGCTTCTCCTGCGGCAGCGTGCGCCCGGGCATCGAAAAGGCAATTAAAGTGAGACTGGTCGTTTGACGGAATGTTAAGTGTTTTGTAATGAGAATCATGCAAAAAAGAAAACAACTTCAAAATTAAGAAGAAAAAAAATTGAAAGAAAAAAATCATTTATACTATCTGCTAGTTGTAATTGTAATATTGTAGTAATTTAACTTTTGGTTTTTATGTGTATTCGTGTATATTGTACCAGGAACTTTACAATCTTTGGAAAATTTTTTCAGCTCATTGTAAGTAGAATATTTTTTTATGAAATAATTTTGCTAAAACATACCTTTGCTTAGGTCCAGACCACCATGAGTGTTCCATTAGGCACATACTGTGGGTTCCTTCGTATGTGGTGTTGTATTTTGGCCGCCATCATCATGTTTGCCACCCTTAAGGGGGAGGACTGGTAAGTGTCTTTACTTTTGCCACCTATGACGTAATCATTTCCCAACACCAACTGAGTTCCCACGATGTCAGTAGTGAAAAACAAAGTAGTGTACCGTTATTCCATACGGTACGGTAAAAAAAAACAAAACATCAAAACGTTAAAATAATTAAAAACAAGGAAAAACAATAAATAAAAAAAAATTATATTTCTACAAAACAAAATTTTTGGAATTTTTTAATAAAAAATATATGCTGGTGAAAATGTAATTTTCAGGAGGACGAAATGCAAAGTATCCTGTTGTCACGTTGAATGCGCCTGCGCGGCTCCAGTCGGGCTCGTTGATGAAGAGGTCTGTCAGTTTTTTTTCTCGGAGATCCTTACACGATTTGTCGATTATCTTCTTCTTCAGATAAAGCTCAACACGGCAATTAAAGGCGAGTCTTGCCATCGAAAACAAGTGACACTCACTTTTTCTACTGTGGAGCCATTTTAATTTTTTTTTATCTTTCAAGTTTAATGACAGGACTAAAACTTTAGATGAGTAGTGATTAGAAGACAAATTGGAAACTATTTCACTAAATTGTTTTATTCCACGAGAAAAAAAAAGAAGTAAGTGACATAGAAAACTTTTTTTTTCTTTATTTTGTAAACAGTCCATACCACCGCCTAAAAAAAACATTAAAGTGAATTTGTATGCGCGCC
Source organism: Strigamia maritima (assembly GCA_000239455.1). Taxonomy (NCBI): domain Eukaryota; kingdom Metazoa; phylum Arthropoda; class Chilopoda; order Geophilomorpha; family Linotaeniidae; genus Strigamia; species Strigamia maritima. The sequence goes on along the minus strand of JH432008.1, from coordinate 475,738 downwards.
AAATGAAAACCAAGGTTGACTTCGTTCTAAAGAGAGTGGCAATGTTGAAAGCAATTAGTAAAAAGAAACTGATGGAAAAACTCACCTTACAAATAGGTCTTAAAATTTTTGAATTAACATATTATAAAGTCAAATTTAATAAATTCAGACTTCATTGAATTGAATGTATGCTTATAATGCATATTTATATAGAAAAAAATTTTAGTAAATTTTTTTTAGTAATTTAGCATTAAACGATGTTATTTATAATTTATGTAGCGAATGCAGTTTTAAGTATTTTAATGGAGATCTCTTGTCATTTTCCATCATTAAACTAAAGTGGCTGTCTTTTTATGTAAACAGTATACAGGATTAATTTCCTTTTGAAAAGTGTTGGGAAATGAGTGATTGTTTGCAAATACTTTTCAAAAATAGTTGATTGGACATAAATTTTTACATTAAACACCTATAACTATAACTGGATGTGCAAAAATTTTAATCTGAAATTGCATGTAGTACTTCAGTTATAGATCTGTACTCATTGGTCATTACGAGGCAATCTGTTTGTATTATAAGTGGTTAATAACACGTCCACACTCCCCTCAACCCCTTTTGGCTATGAAGGTGAGCATCACCAGACTACTTCCTTTTGTTTATACTCTGGGCCTGTTTGCGCCATTAGAGGGTTTTCTATCGGCGGCATCAAAAAAAAACTTCTCGACATGGCTTCTGGATTAAGACGAATAGCTTACATGATGAGGAAAGTATAAGGGGAAAAAAGACATCAAATTTGACATTTCTCTCACGATTTGCACTTTTCATGGGTTTTCAAGTTTAATTTGGATCATATAATCAACATCTTGACATTCATTACATCCATAATTACACAGTGGGTAGTTTATTGTTGTTGTCTAATGTATTGTTGTATAGATATATTTAGGGTTAGGTTTTGTTCCTAAAGTCTTGTTTTAAATGCGGCACGTTTTTCTCAGCATTTTTTTGTTGTTAATGTACATGGCCTTCATGTATAAAACGCATTTAGTGGCATTCTCCTGTTGCAGTGCAGTCGCGGATGGCGCCAGATGCAAACGAGGTCAAGGGTCACGTGATGAATGGGTGCGCACACTTGTGATGTGTTGGTAGCGGTGACATTGTCTTCTGAATGCAACCATATGTCCACCCTGCACGTGTCGCCCCAGTTTTCGACGCATGCTCAGCACATGAGGTAATTTTTAAAATCGCAAGTAACTTTTTCTTTTTTGTTTGTTTTGTGTTATCAACTATCGACACGTACACAAAACCTCGCTGTTGAACCTTATTATTTGATCAAATTAAAAAACTAATTCAAAATTGATGCAATTTTCACAACCATCAAAAATTATTTTATTCCCGTAATATATTACTCACATAGTTATAATTGAATATTTAAAATGCTACCGTATGTAAAATAAACGTGCATTTGTGACTAGAATTTCATTTCTATATCTATTAATTAAAGCTCACTTATAATAAGCTACAAAAAAGAAGAAAAAAACATTTAGTAAATTTGCACAATAAATTCCAATTTAAAAGCGGAGCACACGATTGAATTGAAAATTATTGCAGTGCAATAAAAGGTACAGTGTAATAACTGAGAATAATGGATGTTTACACAATACAACCAAAATTGATAACAAACAAATTTAAAACTTAAAAATAAACAATAACAATTTTTTTAAAATATTGATTCCTCAATATTTCACGTGATTTTATGACATAACGTCATGTGACATGGATTCACTCATATTCTTGCTGTCGTTTCCGTCCAAATTGACGGGAATAGCTTGTGGTGCTTGGGGTGAAGTTGGTGAAATATTTCCCAGAGGTATACCAGTAGGCATCATCATTCCAAGAGCAGACTCCAGAGGAGGCAATCTATTTATCAAAAGAAAAATGTTTATTCAGCAATGTAATACGATATTTCTTTCGGGGGATCTGCTTTACGTTAATCGAGAAGAAGAATTGTTCAAGCTGGAAACGAGAGGCAATCCCAGGGTGTTAGTCGTGTTTATACCAACAGGCGCTGAACGTGGAATTGTAGCAACTGATGGTGTGTAAATGGTAGACGGTTCTTGTTTGATTTCGTAATGATGGTGATACATTGAAGACGATATGTTCGGGCTTCCCCTATTAGACGCCTTTTCATCTGTGACAAAATTAATGACAATTTAAATAGTGTTGACATTGTAAGATGCATCGATCACAATCATACAATGAGATAATCGGTTTGTACTAAATTGTTAGAAGCTTACACGAATGTTTTGGTATTATTTTTGGTTTGGTATCTGCAGTGGAAGAGGAGACTGATGCACTTTTTGGTTTTCGTTTTCTCGTTTGAATTCCGTCTTTTTTCATTGCCATTGGACGGTTCACCTATAAAACATTCAACATAACATATTTGAATCTCAAAATTACATTTTTGCTATCAAACTGAATGATAGAAGAACAATTAAAAGCAAAAAATATTATTTTTGTATATACAGTAATCTTATCACAATAATTGAATGAAGTTTTAAGTCATACGTAAAGTAGTTTAAAGACTATTACTTGTAATCTGAAAAACAAATTTGATAAAGCCGATAAAGGGATTTAAGACCTTACAAACAGCAGATATGTATTTTTTATCAGGTATATTCAAGCAGTTGTACAAACCAATTAACTGATTTCCGACATTTTATTAATGAGCGTGCTCATTAAAATGCCTCGATTGGATTTTTTTGAATAGTTTGCGCAATTTCCGCTATAAAGCTCCGAAATAGCATTGGTTTAACCACCAACTTCAATTGTTCATTAAGGAGTGGCAAATTAGGCTTAAATTTTTCAAGTGGTACCATAGACCCGTTTTAGTCCCCTCACCCCGTCTGCCTCAGTGTCTGTGTCCGTAATGGAATCGAGGCCAGCCAGTCTGAGCCCTCGATCTCCCTCCTCCCTAAAGTCCACGCGCCACCTTATCTTTCTTCCACACACCCTCCTCGTTTTCTGTCTTCCCCCCCCCCCACTCTGTGGTGGTCTAAACGCAGAGCAATTTCATGTGTTGTTCCTGTGGACAAACCCTTCAATGGGATAAACAACCAACTAACAGCAGTAGCTAGCTGATAAAGACTGGAACTAATAATTAGAAACAGCTTGAATTCTTTTTTATTTTAAAATATTCAAATTTATCTAATTCTATATTCTTAAAGTTACTAACTGTTTTTAATTTTTTTCCTTGGAATTTTTAATTTTTTTTAATATTGGGAGAATTTTATTTTATTATTGTATATTTTTTTATGCATAATAATATATTTTTTTTAATGTTTTGTAATATTTATTTCTTTCTGTCCAATCATATACGAATGGGATTGGAAAGTGCATTTTTCGCTCCGCCCATGTTGATGAGATTGGCAGAGCCTCTTATGTATTTTGCTACGAGTTAAAATTTTTTTCTTCATTGGTTACACTTCAAGCATACTGGCGCCACATTGGCGCATTGTGTGCGCATCTTTTGCTCATTAAAAATCTTTTCTATTTTTCCAAGTTTCACTTACGTTATGTAATTTAAAATAGAGTCCACAAGCATTACACACAGGCTCGCCTTGGTTGTTCCGACGCCAAAGCGTAGTATTAGTTGTTTGGCAATTGGCGCACGATAAACCCATCCGTCGATTGCTGCCTCCAACACCGCCATTTTGAGTAACACACGGCTAAAAAAACACAAAAATTTGAATAATTTTTTTCCAAAACATATAAACAAAACAGCTATTTTGTATTTTTCTAAGCAAAAAATAAAATGAAATTTTGTTCCATATTTTATAGTGGACGTTTTAGTTCTTAAAATTTGCATAAATTTGCATACAATTATTAATTGTACTTTATATAATAAGTTTTTTTTCAACTGACCATTCGTTTAATAGGTCTCTGCAGAGGTCTATTGGTTCCATTCATCTTATGGTATAAACCACAAGCATTGCATAAATAATGACCAGTTCCATCTCTCCTCCAAAGGGGAGTTGATATGGCTCCACAGTTAACACATTCTCGGCCTTCAGCGTACAAATCAACTTCTTCTACATAATAAAGAGAGAAAAAATTAATAAAACAAAAAAAGAAGAAATTTAAATAATGAGTACTGTTAAAGAAAATGTAAATATAGTTAGCTTTTAAGATAACATTTTAGATTACACTTTATGTGAGCTAAAATTAACTCATAAAAGCAGTTCACTTGAACATATGGTACATACTTTATGGCTTAAATTTGCATCCATATCTCTTGCAGTGATTATATGGCGGAGAACTGATTGCTGCATTGGAATTAGAATAGAAATTACATTTTAAGTACTTCATTCACTATCGTGAAGTTACCTATCACCACAATGGGCTTCCCAAAAAGATTAATTGATTGACAATGCTTGTGCATCAGTTCTCCTATGGTCTTGTCTTTAACGTATATCAAAATTACCTTCAGGAGTTAGTCTTCTTCCCATCAATTCTGGTGCATGAAGGCCATGTGTCATCGCACTGGCTGAATTATCATACAACATGTTGGCACCTGCCCATTGATTAGCGGCTTCTGCTCGTACGGTATATGTCGGATAAGTTTGCAAACAGCCATTGCTGGAGCGTTGCAAGTCAACCAATTCTCCTGGCGAACTTCCTGCACTTAGCATTGGTGACTGTCCACTAAACATAAGACTGGGCAGTGGAGTTAAACTTGGTAAACCAGTAGCTAATCTGTTGTGGTAATAGAAACTTTTTTTAAAATAAATAATTATAAACAACTATTGAAAGAAGGAAAGAAGCCATTTTAATTTTGTGACTTTATTGACTTCCTTCTTCATAAGAACATTCATTTATTTATTTATTTATTTATTTATTTATTTATTTATTTATTTCATTTATTTACCCAGCAGATCCGTAATCAATGACTTGCTGATGTTGAGGCGACCAAGTAGTTTGCGAGGATTGTTGCAGACCAGGTGACTGTGTGTACGGCATACTTGTAGTTAACGTTACCAATCCTGGTGATCCATAAGGAGATGAACTGTGATGGACAATTGCTGAGGTAGCGTTATGTAGGGCCGAAGTAGATTCGTACGGAGGTAAGATTGATTTAGGAGATGCTCCACTAACATACATTTCTCTCGAATATGTGACGTACGTTGGACCAGGCGATCCACCATATGTTGGCTGCATCGCTTGTAATGTGCTAATTGAATGGGTGGCATTTGCAGCTTCCAGTGATGTGTAAAGAATATCTTTTTCTCCAGACAGCATTGGGTTGGGAGAAAGAGATTTGTACGTGTGGGGTGTGTTTGAAGTTGGGGATAAATCTTCTTGGTGGCGATGTCGTTCCAGTTCCTCTTCTGTGGGTTGCTCTTCGGTCGTGTAATTTTGAGACGGCATCGAAGAGTTTTGTTCGTTATGTCTTTCGCTAGAGTCCTCAGCCAATGGTGGACTAGTAGCTGTTGGGACAGTGTTCGTGGGCTCGGTGGTTGAGGCGGTCGAAACATCGGCCCAACTAGACGCAGGATTCTCCATGCTTGCCCCAGCGATGGAGCCGCGTGTAATTACCTGAGTAAAATATTAAGAAGTTTTATTAATTTTTAGTAAAATCTTTTAATAAATTAAGCAATAATGCCAGAGTATAATACTCTTGATAATAACTTTATTTATCATTTCTTCCTTATTGCTTTTTTGATATTGGAATCTCAAAATAAAATGGGGAATCATTATGCAATCAATTGGATTTTTTTTTTTTTTATTTATTATTATTTCATTTTTTTTTTACTTTTTTATCAGAGCACAAGTTTTAGACAAACGTGTGACGCACATTGTTGCCACGGTTACTCAACCGATCTTTCCCCTTATGAACAGCGTGATCACGAATTACTGATAAGAAAACACAATGTCCTTAATCAAAAAATTATATTTTTTTTTGTTTAAAAAAATAGACAAAATATATAATGAAGAGAATTTTATAACTTGTTTTTTTTTTTTCTTCTTAATTTGACAAACAATGAAATTAAGTAAATTTAAACCAAAGTGGGTCTTTTGATGTGTTTTTACATGTTCTGACAATCAGAAGTTGGTTTTACATATGCAATTGGATGTAAAACAGGCCATTCATTAAGAATTAGGGGTAAATAGTTCTGATACGTATTATTATTGTTTTTTAAGTAAGCTTTTTATTGCATAAATTTAGGATTTTATATTTCTTGTGTAAGAAAACGAGAAGGCGCTCTTTAATTTTCTGATATTATTATGCAATTTTTTTGGATTTCATTTTAAATCTCTTCTAAACCAGATCTTAAATTCTTTCTTTTCAATATTGTTTATGTCTCCTAAATTTCGTAACATACAAATCCAGAATGAATCACTTTATAAGCTAGCAACAGCGGAATGTGTAACTTGGCGTGATTCAAACATGGCAACCTCAACTTAACTCAACTGCGACTGCACAACACATTGAAAAATAAAAATGTAAAATGGCAATCATTTAGATTGAAATCAAACGCTAAACACACATAAAGATTATCTCTGCTATCAAACCTCGTGTAAATTCTTAGATGAGGTTTTTATATCCCTAAAGCTTATAATTTTCAAGATATATAAGGGAGACCTTAACAAACTTTGTCTGATAATGTAAAGCTCTCCGTGATAAGAGTGCGGGCAACCAATACGATTGCCCACGATTTTGCCTGATTAAGACACTCGGAAAACCTGCATTACGACCATGGTGATAATCAGATGGTGTTCAGCCTTGCCTTATATCTCGTCGTTGAATAGAAGATCTCCCAAAGAGAAAGTTATGGAGGAACAACTGGTGGGTGGAACGCCAATGTTGATGGTTGGACCGTCTTCAGACTATAACAAGACAATAGTGAGTTGAGTGAAGAGATAGGCCTACTGGATGGTTTTGTGTAGTATAGGTGCTGTGTTTTTACCGTTTCTTCCCACAAAAGCGTTGCAGCAATTTCATTGGTTTAGAACAAAAGCAAACAGTGTCGAACCTGGCTCGGCTTTATCTTGATACTATCGGTGCACGGACACAAATTGGACTCTCACCCTGTGCTCCTTTTTCCCTTTTGCAGGTTCGAGAACAATGTTATATAAGGGGATTTTATACGTTGATTGAATTGTTTTTGTGCGTTTTTTTTTACTCAATTAGGTTGTTCTTTATTTTTACAGTTTTATGTTAATAATTTTGTTTGATTGATTAATATTCTTAGGAAAATTAATTTTATAGTTTAAAAAAAATTATTTTGCTGTAAAAAAGAACAATTATAATTAAATGCAATAATTGATTGCTCAATCATTTTTATTTTTTGTTCGAGGCCATAAATGATAGTTTGTGTAAATACTTCGAAACAAGCGCATGCGCTGCTTGTTGAGTTTTTTCATTTGGACTCTTAATAGTTCTTCATTTAATGCAGTATGTTTTATTACTTTGTTAATTAAAAGTAGTTCCGACAAAAAATTAATTATACCTCCAATTAAATAGGCTAAAAAAGCAAAAATTGAGGCTAGTATAAAAGAAAAAGAACAATTTTCTATTTTGTTGCTTCGTTTTGAGTTCCACAATCCATTTACTACCAGTTTGGCGAGTGAAGCTCTTTTTAAAGGTCTTTATATCTTCTAATATCGTTTTAGATACCAATATCTTGTGATTATTCGCTAGGATAATATGTACAAGATGAGATAAAGTATAACAACTTCCTACAACACTACAACACTACCAATGCTGAGCTTATATAAATTTCGATTTCAGTTTTTTCTTTTTCTTTTTCCTTCTTTTTTTATATATATAAAAGCTACAGCCATATGGGGAAACTCATCTTCATAAATACCACTTAAAATGCAAACTTGCTTATATATACAAACTAAAATGAGTAATCATATTTTACTCTCTCCAGTTTTCGCTAATAAATCACGTGGGCGAAGGCAAAACTCATGCGAGCATATCTTATCGTGGCATATATGAAGCACTTAACGTGCTTACAGAATCAAAGTGAATGATCCTGAAGCAACTAAAAACTTCCCGACACAGCAACCAAATTGTGGGAAAGTCTGTTGAGAAGGTTTCTGAATTGGTTTGAGTAACAACAACAACTTTGTGTTCCAAATTTAGTTTTACACATAAAAACCAGTTGTAGTATGAATGGCTTCATTTCATTTCTTTTAAAGGACGGTTCATGGAATAAAGGCTAGTTACATGTATAATTTAGTCTGTGTCAAAATTAGGTTTTTAAATGTTATAAATAGATAATTAATTATTGTTTGTTACTTTATGGGGTGATGAGATCATCTTCAAATTTTCTCATTTGTTTTTAAGTGATAATTTTGGAAAAACCTTGATGATTTTTTTCCAACATCAAATATCGTATACAGATAAATTTTTATTTTTAAAATGAAAGTTAAATATTTGTAGTTCAATATATTGTTTTTCTGAAAGTAATTTTTTTTTTGGAAAATTTAAAAAGTACTTTCATGTCTGATATTTTCCAGACACCACAAGACTAGGCCAAAGGTGGTCCAGACTGAGGGATGAACTAGATTGGAATTTAGATGCCTGAGTAAATTCTTATTTAGTTTTCAAATTTGTGAAATTTTTATGTTGTGGGTTGTGTTGTTGTTGAATGAGTCAAAATCACTTTTGTGAAAGTACATCATCATGGTAAATAAATTTCAAGCTTTTACAATGTAAGTTGTCAACACTTTAATATAATTCTTGTCTTTTTTATACATTGAATAACTTGGAAACAAATGCATGTACATTTTAGGCACATCTGGTCATACTTTTTTCGCAAAATCCTGAGATATGTTTCTAAAAAATTAAATAAAACTTTTACCTGTATCATTGAGGTATTCTTTAAAAAATATCTATTAACTGACTTTTCTTTAATCCTGTATTCATCGGCTGTAAACCATAATGCAGTAAAATGCTCATTAAAAATTATAAAAAAAAATTTTAAAATTTAAATTGTCATTTATCATGTTTTGTCAGTATCATCAAGTAGTCGACTAAAAACCAACAAATAAAGATTTGATTAAATACGAAATACAGTAGATTACATTAAGAGTTTACATTAAACTGTACAGTAAATGTAAATTATTACAAAGTTTAGAGAAAAAAAATATTTACAACAACCAATTACAGAAAAGTAAATAGTTTTAGAGAAATCTATATAAAGCATAAATACCTTAAAAGTTTTGTATTTTTGTTATCACAGTGAATAACAGAGAGTTGAATACTTTGTCTCTCATTTATTCAAACCAACTCTCTAATTATTCGAAATCATATTAATATATCATGGAAATACTGTAAATTGTCTTGTACAAAAAGCATACCGTAATAATAATAATAGCACAAAAAAATATTTAAATCTATAACTGGTTTGAGTAAAAAAAAAAACAATCAAAACAAAAAACACAATTTAAATTAAATCATGCATTTTTTATACTTCTTTGGTGGTCAAATGATGATCGTGCCCAAAGTTCGACTCATATCTACCATTAGTCGTGGTAATAGCCGTAGTTATAACATTAGAAACAGAGGCCATTCGTGTAGCTGAAGTTATGATATTTGGGGGCGATGGCGACATGTGATGATGAGGAACTGAAGGAGGATGGTACAATGGTGGAGAGAGACTAATCGGTTTTACCATTGCTTGAGAATTGACAATTGATCCAGGGTGAGATGTCCCTGACGGCAAATTCAAAGCACTTGAAGCATATAGGTTGTAATGACTCACTGGATTAGAGTCGTTATTAGTTACTAAAATATACAAAAAAAAAATTATCATCAATAAAAGTAAAAATGTGAAATAAAATTACAATTTATTAAGAAAAAAAGTATTCGCGGAACTAAAAACATACCTCGTAATGATCGAACTTTATTCTCTTGCACATTTGTATTATCATTTTCTTGTTTAAGTGGTGTACTCACATTTTTGGGTTTTCGTTTTCGAGTTTGAATACTGTCTTTCTTCATGGCAAGAGGACGATTAACCTGGGATTATAAATAAATAAAACTTAATACATATATTCGGAATAATAGAAATATTAATTTCTTACCCCATGCAGTTTGTAATAAAGTCCACACGCGTTACAAACAGCTTCACCCACATTGTTTCTTCGCCAGAGAGACGTTTGTTCTGTATAGCAATTGGAACACTTCATACCGGCTCGTTTAGAGGCTGACTACAAATAAAACAGAAATCGAAAACTGTGAAAACTTGTATTTATTGTGTTTTTTAGTGAGATAAAAGCCAATAGATGAAATATATTTTAATTTTTTCCTCAAGTTTTTTTTCCTTCATATTTTCCCTTTCAAAATTTAATGTTTATCAATTGACACAAAATAGAATGATTGACAGATGGGCCACACGGGGAAATTGCACCTGGTAATAGCAACTAAATGTCACCATAGTTTAGTGTGCAAATTGTGCAAAAAGTTAGATAAGTGACTGCGCTTAGATAACAATAGATAACAAATTTCATCTTTTTTATGGACCAAAAAGGCACAAATAAAATAAAATGTCATAAAATGAAATAAAAAAATTAAAAATAAAAAATTACCAGTCGTCGCTGTGGTTTAATGTAAGGACGATTCATTCCACGGTTAATTTTATGATAAAGCCCACAAGCGTTGCATAAATAATGTCCAGTGCCATCTCTTCGCCAAAGCGGTGTGGATACCGTTCCACAGTTGACGCATTCTCGAGAGTCATTAAACAGCTCACTGTCTGCAAAACAAAGGAAAACAACAACAAAAAATTAGTTTTCTGCAGTCAACATCCTTTTTCAACATGTGTTATCCGCATTTACACGCGAAACCCTCAAAACGTGCAGGTGGCAGCGGCCTTTCTTTTGATGGCATCCGCTAACAACCCTTTTCCTGTTTCTAGGAAGCCCCTTATGACAGTCCAATAAAAGGGTTAATAGACCTTCTCTTGGAATTGTAGTTTCACAGAAATTTCGACCTGTCTAACAACCTGTCCTCACACATTCACTTTCCCAGTCCACCCCCACATAGTGTCGAGATATTTGGGGACACCGAGGTGCCTAATCCTACCCCTCGTGGGAACACTTGGCGCCCGCCAGTCTTGCACATGTAAGCTATTTAAATAATGACGTTTGTCAACAAAAGAATGACAAATTTGAAAATTAGGATTAAACAAAAGTCTCTCTATTTTTAGGCTTTTTTATACTTTTGATATTTTATTTTTTTTGTAAATTAAGGAGCGAGGGGAAAAGTGAAATGCAACTTGTCTGGTCAATGTAGAGGGGCAAAGAGGGGAGGATTTAAATCATGTGAGACGCCAGTTGAGATGGATACTAGAATGTAGAAAAAAATGTGATGTTTATTGACGACAAGAAGGACGCATATTTGGAATTCTTGACACACGGGTTTTAAAAACTTAATTCCGACATCAATGGCCGTATCGTAAAAGTTTTGCCACTGGTCAGCCGACCACCCATAGACATGTGAGTCGCATAGTAAAAGATTTTATTTATTGCACACACTTTTTTTTCTTTTTATTTTTTGAATTTAAAAAATTTACTAAATGATATAAAAAGAGTTTTTAGGGGGGGGATAAAACGTTGATTGAGATTAAGAAGGAACACTTGCGAGTATTGGTAGGGGGTGTTTGAAATTCGACTCGAGGTTTAATTCGGCGTTGGCAAAACTAACGAGCCGAGAAAATGCTTCTGATGACAGATGCTTAGTTGCACGCCATGACGGTCCTCGTCTTTTACATTATACAAACAAATTTAATCTACCTTATTACTTAAGTACCATTTAAAAACAAATGTAATCATTAACTACAACAACAACAACCAAGTAGTACAAAATAAAAAAATTGCTTTTCCTTTTCAAACTTCCGTACAGTAAAATGTCAAATTCATTTTTTTTGAATGCTTAAAAAATAATAATCATTAAAACAAATAAACAAAAAAAAAACACATCCCATTTCCTTTATAATTGAAACTCAATTTTTTCAAGTTCAAACTAACTTGTAAATTAAACTAATTCTAATAGTAATAATGTCTTAATTTTCCATACCTGAATTCATTCGCCCCATCGGTGGAGAAGCCGAATTAGCAACACCGTAATGCAACGTCGATGCCGAGTCGTACGAAGCCCACGTGGTCAGTTCAGCCGGACTCGTAGCATTCATGTATGCAGATGTATACGGCTGCAATCCGTTGCTCCGTGGGGTCAATCCGGCTCCAGTTCCGGCCAAAGAGAATCGCTGTCCGATGGAGGGCAACGAGCCGGTCGAATTCTTCAAAGCGGTGTACTCGTCGGCAGGTAACCCGGGGGTCGACGTTGACCATCCGTTGCTGGTATTAACGCTATCTTGGTTATTGAAATATTGTATGGGAAAAGCTGAATTTCGAATGTACATATTGGTGAAAGAGGCCGCGGCCAAACCGCTGTCAGGGCCAAATTGACCGGAGCCGTCCATCGGGAGTCCTCCACCTACCGCGAAGAAGTCTCGGCTCGGGGATGAGGCGTACGGGGAACGGTGTTGAGGGGGCGGCGATGGGTCTGCAGCCGAGTTGTAAACACTGTAGTCGGCCATGAGGAGATGGTGATGGTTAGTGGGGGTTGGGGGTGTTTTCTCGGGAGTATGTGGGGACGTGTAGGTGGTTGAAGGGGATAGAGCATTCAACTTAGACGTGGGTTCCAGGTCAGCCGTCGCCGTGTTTGCGTCAAGCGTGGGCGGGGTTGAAGACGGTGTCGATTGGAGAGCCCGCAATGGGTCTGGTTCTTGCTTGAGCCACGCGGTGGCGTTGTTGATTGATGCTGTTGGTGGAGCATTAGTGGCCATTATAATATCGTCTAGTCTCAAACTACTAGACAAGTGTGCAGCGATCTAAAAAAAAAAGAAAGAAATTTTGAATGAATTATCGAGATTATTAGAAACAAAATTAATTACTTTTGAAGTTTATTTAAGAAATAAAAAAATTTCACATTTGCAATCACTGCGACTTACAATAAAAGCAAAATTGTATATTGAGTTGTGATTATCTGTACGACAGAAAATTGAAAAATATTTTTAAAAATAATTAAAATGTGATGAAAGGTTTTTTTTTACCCAATTTAATTTATATAGACAACGGATATTTTGTTCCGACAAAAAATAAGAAATCGACAGTAAAAACATTTATTAAAAATCTTATACTAACTAATCAAATAGGATAAATTAAATCTTTTTACTAGTTATCACACGATTACTGACCTTAATGATCGTAATTTTTAAAATTTAAAGACTTACCCTATTGGCATTTTCCAAGTACATTGTTTTAAGCGTGCAATTATGTTAATATCCTTTAGACATTACCTTCATGTTGCTTGTTGATGATGACTCTTTCGAATGCTTAGTTTCAACTGGTTTCAGCGCAAAATATAATGATTGGGGCGATGAGTCATGTATATAGGGGTTAATCATTTTTCACGTGTTTAAAGGGTCTTTGGTATGCCCCCTAATAGGTGTTCAAAGGTCGATTAGATTTCTTTTTATAAGATAGCAAAAAATTATATTTATGAAAAAATATAAACATGACTCAAGACAATGTCATAAACCCTTTAAGATTTGAGAATTTCTTTAATCAATTGTCTTACAGTTTGGGACTTGGTTTTGGCTATGAATCAAATGTTCTTCAGAGTGTGGCAAAGGTTTTCAACTTTTGATCATCCGATTGGACAGAGGTAGAAATACAAAGGAGGAAGCTCCACCAATCGCTGATAGCCATCAAAATGAGATTCTCAGTCGACCATACCATTATTCACTAGAAATCTTTTTCTACTCGATTCAAATTAAATCATCACTTTCTAAACAAAATTAATAATAACATACCTCTGTATTAATGTCAACACTTTACTGGAATATTTTAATTTTATCACAAGATTTCCCTTTATCACTCCACATTGATACCAGTAAAATCCAAAAATAAAGAAATTCTGATTTTCATTTTCCTTTTGAACCCATAAGACCTTAATGAATTGTTTTACATTTAATAATCCAATCAGGTGCTACAGGGAACAACGTAATTATCTCAATTTTCACTACTTAACACCATTCTCTCAAAATATTTTTAACTCTTTGGATTCTTAGAACATTTTCAAAGTATATAAATAAAATATAAGAGCGTTTCTGTTATACATTAAATGTTATAAGTGTACATACATAACATTTGACTGTCTAAAATTAGCGTGTCGTGTACAGGGGGCGCCGTTTGTTATCTCTTAATGGTTTTTATCTGGGCAAGCGAGCGGCATATAGGCAGTGGCATAGTAAAGCTATAAACATTTGACTAGTGAAAAAGAGGACATGAGGGGGTGCCTTCAATATTGAGGGTCTGCGGCTGAGCAAACAAGCTGCTTCAGGGCTATAAACTGCGCCACCACTCGGCGTAATGGAGGGTTTTTTTCTTTTTACTCTGCTTTTTTATTTTAAGTTGTTGTATACACTCTAGAGAGCAGTTTTATACTTGTTTTTGTCAGTGTGTGAGAAAGATTTAAATTTGTTAAAATTTTTTGTTATATACTGTTGAACATTTTTTTTTATGGAAAGTAAGAGAAAAAAATATGAATTTAGAATTAATATGTGAATAAAAAAAAGCAAAAATAAAATGTTAAAGTTGTTCGGTTTTATTTTACATGCGAATTTGGTTTAAACTTTGAATCCATTAGTGATGTGTGTGCTAATATTAAGGTTACAGAACAAAATTTTTCCTTTGACAGGATTGAGCAAGACGAATAGCAGATCGCCTTTCGCTCATTCGAAACTTAAGCGCATTTTGAAGGGCAGAGCAAAAATATGCCACTCAAATTTTATATGAAAAAAAAATTGAATTGATATTAAAAAATTATAGAAAAAAGACAAAGAAATTCCAGATTTCTTTCATGCATTAATTTATTTTTTTTGATAGAATATAAAAATAAAAAAACTTTAAAAACGATAGTCAAACTTGGTTTGATGTCAAAATTTCAGGTGTAAAGTGCACATAAAGCAATTTTTAATCGAGGCGCACCTTCAGCAACATTTTGGAAGCACTTTAAAGAGTTAGTTGTATAACTATATAACATCAACAAATAATTGACAATTATAATATATATCCCAATCCCAAACTCTACTTAAACTTTGTTCTGTTTTTATAAGATTAAAATGTATGATAACCTTGCTGTAATATTTTTTTAAAGGAAAGTGTACATTTTAAAAAAAAATTAAAAGAATAAATATTAAAAAAGATGGATTTTATTAGATACTTGTGAAAGATTAAGCTGGTCAACTTTTCGGTGAAATTATAACGTACTTCAAGTAAGTTAGTATTATTTTTTTAGGAAAACAAAATACTTGAATACCCAGAAGAAGTTAGAACAAAGTGCAAATGCAAGTCCAAAGGACCAAACCAAATGTCGGAGGAGCGAAGATGGTTGTGACTACACACAGTGAGAAGTTCCTTCTCTTATCTTTGAATAAATACACTGAGGGCTTCCAAATGATCAACAAACTCTAACATTGTCAAGATAACATCCAATTCAACAGAATTGTCCTAAGTGAAACCAAACAGTTTAGTTCTAATATGTATTTAGCAGTTTACAATTCCTCTTATCTATTTCAAAAAAAAAAGAAGAAAAAAGAAGAGTACAGTAATTTTTAAAGACGAAAACCAAATGACACATTAGTGACCATAAATCATGTCACCAACCACGTCTGTTTACAAATCTATTACAACGCTCTAATTATCGGATTTTTCAATTCGTGCCATTGAAAGCTGCCATCTCTTTTTTTTTTTTTTTACTTTTTATTGATAAAAATATTTAAAAAATATTGTTAATTACTTGTCTCGGAGGATGTGTTACTATAAGAGTATATATCAAATAGAGAATTTTATCTGTGAAAACAGTGTCTAAACAACATTCAGATTAAGCTCGTTTCTTGATTAGGCCTATCGTAAAAATAAAAAAATAATCGAATCGCAGAGGCTTCCCCAGACTCCGATGCTGATAACAAAATTGCTTCTGGTGTTGAAAAATGTTAAATATACTATTTTAAAAAATTTTGTTCATTTTTTTTTAAAATTTCTCAATTTTAAACGACACATACAAAGCTGAAAATAAAAACTTAAAATTCCTTGTAGATTTTATTTCCATGTTATTGATCTCGTGAACAAGTTGAAAGTTGACTGCGTAATTAGGCCTAAGTCTACTTTCCGTTTGAAAAAGTTTGACAAATTTATGTGGCTTATTAGCAAACAAGCTTTAATAAAATTGAAGCAGTCAGAGTTCATTTCGTATTGAATGTATCAATTGCCCACTGTGATGAAAAGTTTTGTGAGGTCAGTTTGGGTTATCTTACCCTGTGTCCCAAAATAAGGCAAAACCGCAAAACAGTTCAAGTCTCATTTTTATACATCATTAATGTCCACATATGAAATATTTAATATTATTTTGGAAACTCTTCTTTAAAAAAAACTTCCAATTTCAGACAATTACGAAAACTTTTTCATCTCACTAGAGTTTTATCTTTTCTTTCTTTGTGAATATTTGGATTGAAATGCGGATTAGATAAGTTATACGTACCGTATTTACAATCAAATGAATATGAAAGTGCGTTAATTGATTTAATGAAGAGAATTAAATAACTGATAAAAGCGTAAATCTATGACGACGATAAACATAAATCGCTTAATTTAATATCTACTTAAAATGTGTAGTCTATTTTTGATTCACTATAAAACAATTAAACTTTTTCTATTATGACTACGGTACTGATTATTTTAACTGATTATTGACCACACTTATCAAACTCTCAGTCTGCGGTCCGACATGATGCACGTGAGTAAGGCCGTTCAAATTATCAGCATCGATAAAAACTATGTACGATATATATATAAAGTAACTTACTCGTCTTGTGTCTTCTTGGATGAGATGTTGAGGCTTTCAGCTATATTTTCATTTATAAACATTGAAGATTGCTCGCGAATTTAGCACGCGTTTGTCGTGTGCTGTGATTTGACGTCATCTGTTAGTATTACCTCATGTAATGGCCGATGGCCAGCTATTGGTATTTGGATTTGAAAGGAAAAGAAATTTTCGGAAATGGTCACATGAACAGCAATTACGGTTACGGAAAAATATTCAAATTAAAAATTACTAGAAATTTTATTCCGACATTTTGCGTTAATTATTATTTTTTTAAAATTTGAATTTGCATTAATTTTTTATGCAAATACATTGAGAAAATTAATTCTGATTGTGAGTAAAACGCAATTATTTTACCAGATTTTCCATTTTTTAAGTCTGTTAGATGCTGAAACGTAATACGATTCTGAGAGAACGTAATTTTAATTTAATTACAATTTTTTCCACTCGCGACATTCATTGGAATGGAAAATAATTTGTTTCGATTTGTGCGAGCATGTATACATTATGAATTGTATCATATAGCTTAATGGTCATGGGGACACACTGCAGTGCCAAGTGACTTGTTAATTAGGCCCTGTGGAGTTCATGTAATATGATCTGGGGATATGAGTATGTCTGAATGCAGCAGGCTCAGCAGTTTGAAAAACACTCTTCTCCTATTACTAGCCATCGAAAATCTTTTGAGAACTTTTCACGCTTATAAAAAAATATCAAGAAAAAATCTAAATTTTTACAAAATTCTGTCAAACCTTTACTTTACTTTGAAGTTATTGAGAAATTAAAACCTAACTGCCCTCTAGTAATGAAATTACACACCATTCTCCTATTCAAATAAAAATAAATCAAACACACATTCGATTGACGTCAAAGTCAAATGCAAAATAAAACACATTTGCCACACATTTCCTGAAATGACCAATAAATTAAATATTTGAATATTTTAATGTCAACTGAAAGAAAACAGATTTTAACCCTGTTCATTTTATTGTGCGAATAAAACCACTTGTTGCTACATTGCTGAACTTTGACTCAGTTTCTGTAGCTACAAGCAGTAGTGTAACTAGTTCATGTTAAAACTGCACTTTGTTTGTATAGTTCAGCGTAATATTTGACTTTTAAAAAAAAGATCATTACCATGACAATAAATCTCTTAGTTTAATTATGTATATTCTTTTCTTATTGTATAAAAAATTAAATTAAAACTAAAACTTTAAAATATTTTTTTCTAATTACAAATGTATGTTGGTGTAAATGATCCGTTCCTACGACTAATTTTTGTCAGTAGTCTTGATGCTTTTACACGTATTAATAGTTTGCAAGTTAAGCTGCATTGTATCAAGTTTTTCTGTTTGATATAAAAAAGTAAAAGTAAAAGTAAAAGTTATTACCTTAAATAATATCGTGGCGTGGAAATGGATATGAAACTATGAAACTAAACTATTCCGTGCAGATCATTTTAATTTTGATCTGGACAAAAATTTGGGCTTCGCCTCAGCGCACGCTTGTGAATGTTTGCGTCAGTTGGATTGACGAGGCTCGAATATTGGCAAATGGGGAGGTTTACTGGGCGCCGACTCGAATCCTTGACATTCTCCAAGGCGGGTTTTAGCGCCCCCGCTCATCCGGGAAATGGCGGGAGGAAAAAGAGGGAGAAAGAGAAACAGGGAAAAGAGAGAAAGTTTTCTGTTTTCTTTAAAATATATATAGAAGAAGAATATAAAGGTAGGTTTTCAATTCAAGAAGTATAAATAAATCATTTAATACCTTTGTGATTAAATAAGTGAGGTATGCATTGAAAAAATCTTATTTGCATTGTTGTTTTACAAAAAAAGTTTTTAAAGTTGTTCTCAAATGCAAAATATGCTCACACAGCTGTTAAATAACTATATGAATACACAGCCATATACAGTCCAAGTATACATTTTATTATTTCCTTTGCCCTACCTACAATTTTGCTTCATTGACTTCTTTATTGATAGTCTGCATGCCCGCTCCTTGTCCGGAAATTCAGACCAAAAACAAATTGACAGCAAAATGAAAAGATGATTAGCATTCGTCATGCAAAACATGTTTATAAAAATGTTTTCTATATCTGTTTTGCTGTCAATTTGTTTTCTTTATTTGTTTATACCGCATAGCAAATATGTAATACCGTAATTTAAAATTGAGATTTTAAAATTTTTTAAAACTGAATTATCACCTCGCCCAAAAGGCTACAATTTTAACTCAAAAATGAGGGAAAACCCTCTGAAGTATGATCAATTTCTGATTATTTTCTTGAATTGCTATACAAAACTAAATATTTGCCAAAGTATTCAATGAAAATTATGCAGATGCTTATTGTTTATTGGGGAGTGTCGGATGGTAAGTTCTGGGCGTTTTCTTACGATTTCCTCAATGAAATGAGCGGAAAGACACTTCCTTTGGGCTTCAAAACTTCCGCCTACATTTTATTAATTGGTTAGAACATTTTTTTGCATTTTTTTTACGCCTCAATCCCCACACAACTGCATAACCTTTACAGTGAATGTTTGTTGGGTAACCGTGCACCATTTTTTTTAACTACTTCGGGTTGACGGATATTGGATATCCGGCTTCCAAACAAGAAAATTCAATTTTTGTCAAAGAATTGGAATTAAGTAATGCTACAGACAAATGTTACTGTCGCTGTGGCTTAGTGGTAAAGCGCCTGTCTCGTAAACAGCACATCCTAGGTTCAGTTCTCAGCAATGCCTGTAAAGTTTCACTTTGTTTCTACTTTTTTTTTTTTTTAAAAAAAAAATCTGTTTTAGAAAAAAAAATTGACAAAAAAAATTTGGTTGTTGGTTGTGTATTTTATCGGAGCATATAAAATTAACAAGCGTAGATGAATCGCACCGAAAATAAACAAGCGAAAGTTTTTGTGTGGTTGATTTGGTCTTCACGATTTGATTGAAATCAATGTAAATCACTGAATGCGCTTGGCCGCAAAGATAAGCCTCGTTTTCGAAAGATAAAATTGATTGTTCGTTTGATTTGATTTATTTCCTTAGCTATACAAGCTCAAGCTGATTTCGTAGAAGAGGAATTTCCTCGTCGCGCTTGGGTGGACAATGGGTAGTAGTTTCTTGACAATGAACAGCATAAATTATTGTTGGTGCTAAAACGATGTTCAAACGAAAGACAAGAAAAAGGGCAAGACACTTGAAGTTTGAAATAAAGAAAAACACAGGTTATTTCAAATTGAACATTTCATTTCAAGAAGATTAGCATCTTCTTGATGCTCATTTTATTTCATCTGAGCCATTAATTTTTATAAGGAGTAATTATGTTACTTTCGATCAAGAATCAATCTTGCGGATTCTGTGGTAAATATATATACAGGGACTACTATACGTACTAGCTAACTGTGACTACCCTTTTTACAGTAGTAGTCCGTAAGCTTTGAAGTATATTAAATAATTCTGGTTTATGTTATCGCCGATAGATGTCACTAAAGTCTATGTTAAATAGGATCAAGGAGCGGGCCGGCCTAGGTTGTTTGCTTGCAGTTCAGTTTCCACATCGGTTTTCACTAAACCTTGACGCTTAAAATGAGTCGCAAAGTAAACATCACTATCAACACACTCGTATTTTCAATTTTAATATTTTTTAATTTTAATTTTGTACAGAAAGAATACGAAACTTTGGTATTGGTTTTGGACGTTGGACCCACCATGAACGAAACAGTCCCGGGCGAGAACTGCACATTTTTTGAGCAATCGATTAAATGTATTGAGTGGATAGTGCAGCGTAAAATATTTGCTGATTCCAAAGATGAACTCGCTCTTGTATTGTTTGGCACTCGAGATACTAAAAATCATTTAGCAGAAGTTAAAAAACGTTAATGTGCGTTTCTGGAATTTGATTTAATTTTTGTTTCTGTATTACGTAGGGAGCAGCAGATGATGATCAATATCAGCATGTGACCGAAGCAATTGAATTAAAGCCGGCTAATTGGAGCTTTCTTAAAAACGTTAAAGACGTCAAACTAAGTTCAGAATCAGGAGATTTTGTCGACGCTTTGGTTGTTGCTCTTGATTTACTTTACACACAAACTCAGTATTTTTTTGTTAACTAATACCTTTGAACTTAATTATTAAAAAGGATAATTTTTTTTTAAAGAGGAAAGCTAGTTTCGTCAAAAAAAATTGTTTTTTTTTCGAATTTTGGCGGAGATTTTAATCCAGATGAAAGCAAGACAATTATAAAAGGTCTAAATAATTCACATGTGAATCTTAATGTCATGTAAGTGAAAAATTCTAGTTAAAAGTTTAACACATTGTAAAGTTATCGTGGGTCTTTTTTAGCGGGCCAGATTTGTACGATACCGATAATACCGTCAATTTAAGTGGCAAAGAAAGGCATCGCAACAAAGCGCACGAATTAATGAAATCTATTTTAGATCATACACAAGGAGAAAGCTTTTCGATTTCGTAAGTAAAATTCGTAAATATTGAATTAAGTACTGGTAATTGGAATATTATTGGTTATTTAATTACAGAGATGCAATTCCACAATTAATGTATTTTCAAACAAAGGAAAAACGTTCAATGCCCTGGAACGTAAACTTGGATATCGGCGAGGATTTACAAATTCCCATTTCATGTTTCCTAAAAGTGTGCTTGTTAAATATAATACCTAAAATTTATTCAATTCAATTCAATTCAATTCAAAATTTTAATGACAATAAAATTTATTATTAATTTATTTTGTCGTTTGTTTAGGTACAAGAATTTCGACCCAAATCATTTAAATCGTGCTATGCAAGAGATATCGATGCAGGATTGACAACTGCAACTTCATACCATAAAAATGATGAAGCACAAACCGAAGTAGAGGATACCGAAATTAATAAGGGTAGTTTACTAACTAATACAGTACCTAGTAATTTTAATTATTTTAAAATAATGTATTTTGATTTTAGCTTACAAATATGGTTCAACAGTAGTTCCATTCTCTAAAGAAGATCTTGATCACATGAAATATAAAAACAGCAAGAAATGCTTGTCTGTTATGGGCTTTACAAAGCAAGAAAATGTTAAAGTCCATTATTATTGTGGGAATGGTTGTAGATTGATCGTGGCCAGAAAGGATGATGAAGTAGTATTCCGAGTTTAATTAAATTGGTTGAATTTTCTTACGTTGAATTTTTTAATTTCAGGCTGCAGCACATGCTTTATCAGCATTAATTAATGCACTGTACGAGACGAATATGGTAGCTGTAGTGAGGTATTGCTACTCCGATAGATCTGGTCCAAAGATGGGTTTTTTATCGCCGATTATTAAGACTAAATATGAAGTAAATACGCATAGAAATTGTAGATGATTTACAACTTACTAATGCAGAATTTTGTCATTTTATATAGGCTCTTGTTTTTATTCTTTTGCCTTTCATCGAGGATCTTAGAAATTTCACATTTCCATCTTTGACTTCAGTTAAAACAACTGATGAACAATTAAAAGCAATGGATGAATTGATTACTAGTATGGATTTATGTTCGGAAGATGGGTAAACGCTAAGAAATTTAATATTGAGCGTTATAACTAATTTAATTATATTTGTAGGGAAGAAAAGTTAAAGTCAAGTTCGATTCTGAATCCAAACATTCAGCGCTGCTATCAAGTACATCTATATTAAACAATTTATAAATTAAAGTCAATTTTTCAATTTATTTATTAGTGTGTTGCTCATCGAGCTCTAAATCCAAAAGATTTGCTACCTAAAATAGAGGACCGATTTCTCGAAAAACTTACTCCCCGAGTCGAGATGGTGCGGGATTGCAAACCAATCGTTGATCGTCTTAAACGAGTATTTTCAGTGAAAGTTATTGAAAAAAGGAAGAAGAAAAGAGAAGCATTTGCTGATCTGTAAGATATAAAACAAATCATTAATATTCAAAACCAATACAATTTCAGTTCATTATTTTCAGTGAAGAAGATGGCGAAGAAAACGCTAACAAAAGACCGCGTTTGTTTGATCCATCGGCTGATGGAATCGCAGATTTAATTCAAGGACCCGTTGAATTTATAGGGACTGTGACTCCTGTTCAAGATTTTGAAAGTTTATTACAGCGGAAAGAGAAGTCCACTGAAACATGTAATTAGGCCTACAATTTTTTAAAATTTTTTTCTTCTTTGCATTTGTTGAATTTAAAATTTCTGTTGAAATATAGTATGCCGGGAAATGCAAACTGTTATAAGTAATCTTGTGATGAAATCATTTGGTGCCCAGTTGTACGACAAAGCTCTGAGTTGTGTTAAAGCATTACGGGAGGAGGCATGCAAGGTGAAATTAACATTTATTTGATGGGCCTGTATTATCTTGACGTTTTGTTTAATTTTAGGTTGCGTTTGAGCAGTTTAATGATTTCTTAGAGGACATCAAATCCAGTTTCGGATCAAAAGGACGTAAAGAGTTTTGGAATATGTTAAAACAAGGTTTGTTATAAGTTTGTATATCTAGTTATTTATAGCAACTAGATGGTTATTTTAATTTAAAACATTTTGTCGTACTTAGAAAACATAACACTAATTAGTTCTGTGGAGAACCCAAAGAGTACCGTTTCCACTGGCGATGCAACTGAATTTTTGCAAGAGGAAGAACAAGCGTCAGGTGTTGAAAAGCAAGTTGAAGATGATGGAGACGATTTGGTAAATTTAATACAGTTGTACAGTAAGTTCTCTTAGTTTAAATTTTGTTTGTTACAGATGGATATGATCTGATCGTGTGTGAAAATAAGTGAACAATTTAAATTTCCTCAAATATTCTGTACTTTTAATTGAGCACAATAAATATCAATAGATTACAAATCAGATGTTATTTCTTCCTCTTCATCGTCTTCGTCGTCGTCGTCGTCGTCATCATAATCGCATTCATCACTTTCGTCATCATCTTCCATCATTTCTAAATAATCCTTTGCTTTAATCTTTCGCGGAATAATATCTAATAAAAAGAAAAATATTGAATAAAAATTCAGCATGCGAGTGATTCAACACGCGAAACCAAACAAACCGTGTAGAAATCCCATGGTGTTTCTTCCATTTATAACTTCAGCCAAATCTTGGTATTCGACTGAATACGCATCATTACTATTCCTTAAAGCTAATAATGCTAGATGTTGAATAAACATTTCCTAAATCAAATAGATGATAAAATAAGTACGCAATAACCATTTAACAATTTTATACCGTTGCCCTCGCAATGAGTTGAACCGACTCTTGACTGATACTTGCAACCTCGGGAGAGCTTTTCATTATCATTTTGATCTTTGTAATAGGTAAAGATATATTCTTCGACAAATTTAATTCGGGTGTATCTACTCTCTCTTCTTGTGTTTCCATGCTTCTATGAATTGAAATGTTGATTAAAACCAAATAAAACTGTTGGCCATCTATCGTTAAAATTGGGAACTTGTTCTGTACCACTGGCAGTGGCACGAATGTGGCACGAGCATTGCGCTCATTCAAGATGGTGGTGGCGCAATTGTAAGATGTACGGAGTAGTCTAATTTCGCACGCGTTTTTTAATACTTTACGCGTAACTTAGATTATTGAAACTTACACAGCAGGTATATTGGGTTTCGATCTAAAGATTTTGCTAGAAATAATTCGTTTTAGACGAACCAATTTTTGTTGCTAATCCTTCTGAACCGGGTGTGCAGTTACAACTTCTAGCTAATCGGAGGGGCAGGTGTTGGCTATTTGTGCAATCTCTTTTCGAACAAGTCATAAGTTTTCCTTTAACTCACTCTCATTAACATTTTTTCATGATTATTTTTGATTATTAGTTAATTTTTACATGCGGTGCAATTGCGGGGAATAAAAATAAATTAACCGGTGCATAACTACGGTACATGCGCCGAAGAATAGGGTCCCATTAGCCTTCATGCGCATGTGTTGACGAATGCATTTGACCGCTAAGCGATCTTTATTAATTGTGTTAATTATGAAAATGCATTTTCCATTTTTTTTAAGCTTATTGCATCGCGAATGGCACGTGTTGGAACACTTAGTTGCGATATACGAATGCTTGAAATCGCCATTTTAATGTATAATTCGTTATAAAATCTATACGATGTAGTACATAGTTTTTCGTCAAATTTTATTTTTGCTATTGCGTTTAGTTAGCCAATTTGTTTATTGTTTTAGACATCGAAGTTTCGCCATGTCAGGCTTAGACGCAAACCCGAACCCATTCACCGACGAAGCGCATCTTGGAAAACCCATTAACATTGGCATATCCGGAATACAACAGGTTCTACGTTGTGTTAAAGAAGGCACAGCAGAGGTATATAATCAAAAACACACGTTGCGCGGTTATATTAATTTCTGTTTTGTTTTTAGGTGCGAGATTTGATTTTTAACGAGTGTGAATTATTATTCGAATGCCGAGCCTGCCGTAATTTGTTCCGCCAGTTGCCCAATTTCTTATTTCATAAGCGAGAATTCTGCAAAAAACATTTTTGCGAGAGTATGATGGCGTTCACTGCCGACGATGTTCCGGAAGAAGTAATGGTCGTACAGCCTGAAAGCCCCAAAAGCAATGATAACAACGAAATGGAAATGGAAATTATGGAAGAAAAACCTGACGATAAAGAGCAGGGTTTGTCAGTCGATGATGTTTTGCCCATATCAGTACCGAAAATTTATCAACCCAGCGTAAAATTGACGCAATTGAAAACAGAAGCTGATGAATTCCCGAGCGCTGACGCAATTCATTACGAAAAGCTGACGAAAATGAAATCGAACGCAGTGCCAAAGAAATCGCTAATTTTGTTAAAAACTATACAAACTAATCCGAATGCCATGTACCAGACAATGCGAGATATAACCAAAAATGAACCGACTGAAGACAATGCGTTTTCCGCCGCAGCAGCAACCAGTTTGGCAGAAATTCGTCAACAAATTGAAGATGCGCAAACTGCTGTTGTAATTCCGGAAGAAATCGGAATTTCGGCGCGAAAACGAAGACACGATAGTGATGGAACTGGATCTGTGATACTACGACTGAAGAACCGAATTGATTGCAGCATAGATGATTTGACGTGTCTGACTTGCAGGATTCGCTACCAAAGTGCGAAGACACTCGACTTTCACATGCGTAGTGTTCATTCAGACACTCGAATTTATTATCCTTGTCCATTCTGCAACACTAGTTTTGTCCAAATTTGGAGCGTAATGCGACATATCACATCTATTCATAAAAAGAGCAAAGAGCAATCGTATAAAATGAAATCCATGATCAAAAACCGAGGTTTTCGAAAAAATCAAGCAGTTAACGTTGGGCAACAAAGAGGTAAACCATCGACTTCAGGAACGCTTGATGATAAGACCACGAGTACAAATGGCCACAATCTGAAGAAGAATAGCAAGAATATGATACCGGGAGAAACTATAAATTCTATTTGTAAAAAACAAAGTCTATTATTGAAGAAGAATGCCGAAGATGAACGCAAGGGCAGCTCGGATGAGAAGAGCGCCAAAAATTCTGTGATACACGTGTGCAGTAAGTGCGGTCGATCGTTCGCTAGGAAATCATCTCAGGCGACTCATGAGAAATACTGCACTCTCGGCAATAATGACGAAGTGGCGGGAGTTCAAAATGTGCAAACGATTAAAGAGACGCAAGAATCGAACCAACGTTCGAATAGACCGAAGAGAAATGCGAAAAAGAAGCAGGAAGCTGATTTTGTTGCTCTAACTGCACCCACTTATTCGCGTGCTAATGTCGCAAAACAGGGTCAGCAAAACGAAAATAACCTGCTCCAGAAACTTAATATGACTTCAGCAGCTTTGGAGAAGAAAGTGCTGGCTATTATCAATATTAAAAAATTACGCTGCCTTAAATGCAATCGACGCTTTTCCACTTTCTCAAATTTACGGCGCCATGCCGCTATACACATTGGGTGGAACCGATACAAATGTAAATACTGCGAATACCAGTCGTACAACCGATCTGACTGCAGGAGTCATAGTCAACGTAATCATCTACAAGGGAAATATTCCAGTTCGCACTTGGATAAGTTTGTTGTCGATTTACCAGCAGAATCTCCATCGCTACCTAGCAAGAAAGAAACTCTCAAGTCAATCACTATGTCTAAAATGGATGCCTCGCCAGTAGCTACACTAAAGTTAAGCAAAATAAATATTAGTTCTCCCGATAGTCAGGAAGGGAATACTTCCTACAGTTCTGATTCGTCCGAGAACGAATCGTCATCGCCGCGGAGGTCACCAGTTGCTTCTATTCCAAGTAGTTCAAATTCGTCGACGCCAAAGAGAGCGAAGAAGAGCAAAGAACAGTGTTTGTACGAAGGAAACGATACGATGTTTTCTTTGAAAACGCGCTCTGGAAGTTATCCCAAGAGGGATCTGCTTGGAAAACATTTACAAAATAAAAGTTCGGATGGCAGATCGTGCAATAGTGCTCCGAAGAGAGAATCAACAAATAGTGACGAACAGCCGTCTACTTCGAACGTAAATCTTGTTCCAACATCTCCGACGCGTCTGAAGAATAGTATGACTAGTAAAATACAAAAGTTTATTTATGTACACGATGATCTTACGCTTCAGTCGAAATCTAAGACCGTTCCTAAATCTCAGGCTAAGTCCTTCATTTAGCAATACATTTAATTTGTATGTACCGTAGTGTCTTGTAATACTGTAATTAATTAAATGAATGTTGAGGGTTCAAATTCATTAATTGTGATTGTAATAAACTGCTTTTAAATTATCTTGTTTGCTTTTTCATGACCATGACAAAGTATGAAATACGGTAGTTGAAAAAGATTTTCTTTTACTTTTTTTTGGTTGCCAATAAACAGTACTATCGTGCTTCTTAATTACATTTTATGGAATTTTGTCAGTTGTACTTTTTTAAATTTTCTTACAAAATAGTTGACTCAGATTTAAAAAATTTAATCAAAGCAAAATAATAATAGCGTCACATCATATGACGTCATATCCGCACTAGTCCGAGTGTTGTCATCTAGGTTGTTCCGCAGTTACAACCATACAAAATATTATATCCGTAGAAAATCAAATTGAGGAGCTGATATCCAAAGAATTTGGCAGTAAAATAAGAGGTTTATAACCCACGAAACAAAATGGGAGCCGCGTTGGCAGCTTGTGGTTTAACTCAGGTAGAATACCCGTAAATGTTTTGTTTACACTTGATAGGCCTATGACCATCTTGTGTTGTGATTACTGGTCAATGCATTAATTAATAATTACGTACTCGTCATTGAAAATGACTATTGTTTTTGTAGCTGGCTTGTTGTTGTGGAAGTGCAGCATGCAGTTTATGCTGTGCCGCATGTCCGTCATGCAAAAACTCGACATCATCTCGCATAATGTACGCAGTGATGTTACTTCTGGGAACTATAACGTCGTGCGTTATGTTAAGTCCAGGGTTACAGAAGTCGTTACAGAAGGTAAGAAATGAATAAACATGAAAATTGGCAACATAAAATAACTTTTTTGTATTTTTTTAAGGTTCCGTTTTGCACCGATGAATCATCGGTCGGTTCTATGAAGATTAATTGCGAAGGTGTTGTTGGTTATTTGGCTGTGTATCGCCTTTGTTTTGCCATGACATTATTCTTTTTATTTATGGCACTTATTATGATTGGTGTCAAGTCATCAAACGATTTTCGAGCTGGAATTCAGAATGGGTGTGTGGATTTAAAATTTATTGAAAACATAAATTAGTGTGTTGAAACAATTAAATTTCAGATTTTGGGGAATTAAGTTCTTAGTGTTGATCGGAGCGATTGTTGGTGCATTTTTTATTCCTGGAGCAGAGTTTGGCAATGGTAATATCGTATTTTATAGTTGAATTAATTGCGCTGGCAATTTATTGTTTTATTATATTTTTTTTAGTGTGGATGTACTTTGGAATGATTGGAGGTTTCCTTTTTATTTTAATTCAACTTATTCTCATAATTGACTTTGCCCACAGTTGGGCTGAGAATTGGGTGGAAAAATATGAGGAAACTCAGTCTAAAGGATGGTACGCAGCGTTGTTATTTGTCACATTTCTCAACTATGCATTAGCCATTACTGGCATTGTTTTGTTTTACATTTATTATACGCAGGTAATAAGAAATCAGTTAGGTACATTTATTTAGATCCGGTTACTTATTTTACAATTATTTAGCCAAGCGAATGTGGATTACATAAATTTTTTATCAGCTTTAACTTGATATTCTGCGTTTTTGCCTCAGTTTTGTCCATCTTACCCAGAGTGCAGGAAGGTAAAATAAATAAACAACAAAACAAAACAACAACCGTAATTCAAAATTTAATACATATCATTTAATAGCTCAACCTAGATCTGGTCTTCTTCAAGCTTCAGTTGTTACTTTATATACCATGTACCTCACCTGGTCAGCTATGAGCAATCAAACGGGTATAAATTAAAATACGGAAAACATTTATTTTTATTAATTTATTGTTGGTTTCTTAAATATAATCAGATGGCAGATGCAAACCAGATTATAATGAAATTTTAAGTCCGACTGCAGCCCCAACTGCAACACCAAAAGGAAGCCCATCTTTCGATACAGTTAGTATCGTGGGACTCGTTATTTGGTTTTGCTGTGTCTTATACTCCAGGTACCATTAAGATAACCCTGATTGTAATAATGCATTGACTTTTTTTTTCCATCATAGCATTCGCACAGCCACCAATAGTCAAGTAGGCAAACTAACGTTGACAGATAAGGTGCTTATAAAGTCCGAGTCATCAGGCGAAACATCAGGTGATTGTTAAATGACACTAGAACTAGATTTTAAAATTACTTTATAGAGAGAGGGTTTATAACAATTATTTTACGTCCAAACAAATATAACTATTAAGGTATGGCCCTTCAGTCTTGTTTTTTTTTCTTTTTCTATTATGGTGCAATCTACTGAAGGCACTGAACAGTTGATTGGCACTGAAGGTACGGTATTCTTTTATCCACGGTTTATTAACTTACAATATTTTATAGATAAAGGAATAAATATTTTTTGACAGACTAAAATGCGATTAAATGAATATATATTTCCAGGTGCAGCGGTCAGAGATGCTGAAGCTAATAAAGTGTGGGATAACGAGGAAGAAGGTGTGGCATATAGTTGGTCGTTTTTTCATCTTATGTTTTGCTTAGCCACACTTTACGTTATGATGACACTTACTAACTGGTTTGAGTAAGTTGATTTTAAAGTTGATTTTAAAGTTTCTTTTAAAATTGATTTTTAATATCTTTGTTTACTTCTAGTCCAAATTCTTCTCTGGAGAATATTAATACGAACATGGCATCATTGTGGATCAAAATCATATCCAGTTGGGTTTGCATTCTGCTGTACACGTGGACACTGTTAGCGCCTCTCATCCTGAGAGATCGAAGTTTTACTTAAAAAAATATTTTCTTGTCAAATACTCTAAAGCTTATTACCGTATGTAATGTGTAAATGTAAAATTATTCTGATTTCTGATTATGATTATCAAGTTTGATGTCAAAATGATTTTTTTTAAAATTAAACATCGATGATACTTATTCATTATTACTCGATTTTAGACCTCACATATTTATTAAATCGAATAGGTAATTATAATTTCACATTTTTTTGTAATCATATTGTATGTAATGAATAAAAAAATCAAGAATTTTATTATTAATTTAGTTGTGATTCTAAACAGAAAGTTTGACATTTAATAATTAGTGTTGCTTTTCGCCGCTTTGCTGAATGTCGCTGCGGCCATGGCGTTTACGACTTCCGCTGTATTGGAAGCTTGTCTTCCTTCACTTGCAAAGAAAAATCAATTATCTGTTTTTACCGATGGTGTTCATTAATTATGGGAAAGGACGACAAATGTTGCGTCCCGTTCTGCGGAAATCGACGTAAATTGAAACGTTCGTTGTCGTACTACCGAATTCCACAAAATCCTGTTCAGCGGGTAGCTTGGCTCGATGTTATTCATAAGGACCCCGCTACTATCGCCGCCAATGATCGGGTCTGCTCCGTACATTTCGTGTCGGGCAAACCGTCACCATTTTCTCAAAATGTGGACTGGAAACCAACTTTATGCATTGACAAGAAAGAAGAGGAAAAAGATGAAATGGTAAGACGAAGAGCAGTGTTGACATTATTTAAGCCTAATTTAGCCCTAACTATGGGGTTTTTAACCAGGGCGTGTCTTGGATTAATTAATTTTTTCTGGTATTTTTTTTCCCAGCAGACACAACCTTCATACCACAATCAAGGTGATGGGAGGATGACTTCGGCCGGTTCGAATCAAATTATTGGAATGATGCCATTAAATCCACTACTTCAAAATCAAAATTCGATCAAGAAGAAAAGTTTCAATGAAAATAAATCGTACATGAAGCAACTTGACATGCATCAAAATATTTCGATGCATTCGCCGCCCATGTCAAACCAGGACAATATGAGTTTATTACATAATAAAATTATTCAAGAATTAGGTCCTATTGTAGGTTTTCATAGTCTAAAACAAATTTTTATTTTATTTATTTATTATTTTATTTAACAACATTGTTTATGTGTATTTTAGACACCCGTTTCGCATCCTCCATTTTCGCAGTCGCCATTTCCGTCCCATATGCCGACACATTCGCATCCATCTCACATTCCTCTTGCTCATCATCACGCTTCACCGGCGTTTTCATCAATGACGCATCCTTCGAGCAGTCAATCGCTACAACAACCTACGAAACTACCAACTTCGCAATCTCATCATAATCAATTTTCACATCATCATCAACCACAACAACAACAACAACAACAACAACAACAGCAGCAACCCCATCATCATCATCATCAACAGCAACAACATCAAGTTTCGCAGCATTCATTACAGCCGCAGAGACCACAGCATCATCAACAACCGCAACATCAACAGCCGCAGCAACAACAACAGCATCATTTGCAGCAAGCGATCAATCAGCAAATGCAGACTCATCAAGGCAGATCTCAATCTCACGCACAGAGGACGCAGCTCTCTACCTTACCCGATCCGCGCCAACTTACCAGTCCTCAAGCCATCTCTCAGGCACAGTCCCTACCATCTCAAACTCAATCTCAGTCCCTGCCAGCAGTGCAACCACCTCGCCAACGCGTATCACGAAGCATAACGTCAACCACAACGGCAACTACGAATCAGGCTAGTCAACGATCAACCGTTACGACAACAGTTGCAAAAGTTGGGAATCAAAACAAAACTACGGTCAGTAATAATAATAATCCAACTACTGCGGCAAAAAATGAAAGTCACAGTTGCGTTTTGTGCAACGAAAAACTACCATCGAAAGAAGCATTACAAGAACATTTCCGATCACATGCCAACGGTGAAGGTTTTGCGCCTGTGCGGGTAATGGATAGGCCGATATCTTCATCAGGAGCGAATAAAAATTCTAATTCTTCCACTTCATCCGGCATCGAAACTTGGACTTGTGATATATGCAGTAAGTTTTTTAATAATATTAATATTAATATTAATTATATTAATTTGACGCTGAGAGCTAATAATTCTGTTGTTTTAGGCCGTGTTTTTACATCGAAATCATCGTATCTTACGCATCACATGCGGTATCATCCTCAAGAAACTGGCCATTATTGTCCTCATTGTGGACGAATGTTCCCTCTTCGAGTGGATCGTGATAGGCATCTTCTTTCTCATGTAGATAAAGGCCCTTCCACTCCAATCCCCTGTCCTGTGTGCAAAGTGGATTTTTATAACGAGGAAGCGGTAGCTTATCATATGCAAAATCATCAAAAAGTTCAAGTAAGAAAATAATTTGGTAAAATTTCAATTATTCGATTATAATTTTTGTTGTTCAAAATTCAATTAGGAAATTACTAGTCGAGCAAGTGATAACCCCGACTATTTGGATGACCTCCGTCCCAGCAAACGTTTGCGATTTGATAGTATGGGGGAACCCCAGTTCTGCTATTATTGTCCTTGGTAATTTTCTTTATTTTTCTAAAGTAAAATGGTTTTTAAATAATTATTTATTATATTTAGGTGTGGCAAAGAATACATTCAGCGGTATAATTTAGAAAGTCACGTGCGAAAAATGCATCAAACGATGGCTAAAGCGGAGCGCCTATTTTATTGCGAGACGTGCGACTCAACTTTTTACAATCAATCTGCTTTGATGCAACACAATTACGGACATCAGCAGAACCGGGGTTACTTGATAAATCCGTCAGACGCGTGCAAAGTGATTACATTTTTAAAAAAAATTAAATATAAACAGCGCGTTAAACTGTTTTTTTTTTTGTGTTGTTTTTGTTTTAGACATCCGATATGGATGAGGAGATGAACTTACTCACGCATATTCTTCCTATGGCAGCTTCAAACAGCAATTCGAACAGTAATTCGAATAATAGTTTATGGCCTGCAGGGACAACGACAACCACAACGGGCAATTCGAACGACAACAAATCGTCATCTGTGTGGCCAGACTGGATGAATGCTTTGCCACCGGAATTACTACGTGCCATTAAACAGGACCCTAGTTGTCCACCATCGAGTGGAAATGGTGAAGGGGTTGCGGATGTTGCAGCATCATATCCTTGCCTCGAATGTGGAGGAAAATTTCCTACCATGGTAATAAAAATATTTAAATGAAAAAAATGAAATTAATTTTTCATTGTATTTTAGGTTGCACTTCGCCAACATCGATGTTTACCGGGGAAGGACAACCCAATGATTAACAACGAGGCGTGTGATTTGACGTGCGGCGTTTGCAGCTCGAGCTTCTCGTCGGACTCGGAGCTGGCTGATCATCTACTTACTCACGAGGTTTATCTATGCTCTGAGTGCGGTGAGGAACTGCCAAATAAAACTCAGTACTTGGAGCACCAAACCCGACACTCGAATAATGGAGAATTGCGGATTCCATTGAACGCATTTTTGCCTGAAAACGATGAACTCAGGAAGAAAGTGTTGGGTGAAGTGGTGAAAAAGAAGGTCGGGGTTAAGAAAAAAGAAACGAGTGACGGGGAAAAGAAAAAACCAGTTGAGAAGAACGTCTCATCCAGTTTGACGAAAACAAACGCGGAAAATGGATCTGAAAAAGAAGAGGTAGTGAAAAAACACGGGGGAAAAAATGGATGATTTAAATGTCGATAAGGAGAGTAATAACAGCAACAACGGCGAGCAATTTGTTTGCGGTTTGTGCGACCAACATTTTCCAGATCAAGCTAGTCTGGAAGTTCATTTTAAAGAGATGGGCGACCACGCGAGCCATAATTCGCGATTTTCTGTTACTTGTAACGTTTGCGGGTTATCGTTTACGGTGGAAGCATTTAAAAAACACACGCACACGGCGCGGCCGAGCGATGCGCCTAAGACGACAAACTCGATTCCGATTAAGTGTGGAATTTGCCAAGAGAATTTTTCCACTAAGGAAGAAATCGACGCGCATTTTGCGTCGCATCCCGAGACAGCACGCGATGCATCTCGTCGAAGTTTTCTGTGCAATGTGTGCGTGGCTGAAGATCCCGCTCTCGCACTTTTAGCCTCTTTTTCAACGCTGCGTGAACTCTACGACCATCACGCGAGACAACATCCACAGATGAGCAGCAATTATCAATGCCGTTTATGTGGAATGAGATTCTTCGAACAGTGGGATTTAGCCAGCCATTTTGCCAAACATTTGCCAGAAAATATTCGCAATCAGTGTCAGGTAAATTAATCAATTTTAATTATTTATGATTGATGAAAAATCGAGTAACTTGTTTGTTTTTTGTAGGTTGTCTTCAAAAATGGGCAGCTTAAAGCCACTTTTGTATGCGAGCGTTGTAACCAGGTGTTCAATTACGAGGTTCACTTGGCTAATCACCTGCGTAATAACACGTGCCTTAAGTGGGCCTGCCATATATGTGGTAAAGGCAATCGTTCAGCCAAACATCGCAACCAGCACATTAGGGAACATCATCCTGTCGATGGTCTACGGTACTTGTGCGGCGTAGATGGATGCAAGAGGAAAGAGGCCTTCTCGAAAAGAGTGCATGTATATGCTCATCTACGGTCTAAGCATGCAAATTTATCGCAGAATGGCGTTTCCGGTAAAGAGTTGACAAATGAAGAATTGGATATTTATGTCGTAGTTGAAGAGATTGATAAACAGAAAAAAGACTCAGCCGATCTAGTTAAAAGTAATTCTTTAAAAGAACAGAATCTCAAAGAAATTGACAATAGTGCAGAGAAAATTGATAATGATTTATCAGACATGGAATCTTAGTTTAAAACTTTGTTTACAAGTTAGTAATCTTCTGGCAGTTAGCAATTAAATTTATGTTGCTATGTATTTTGTGTTCTTTTTTATATTGTTTATGAATTGTGAGCCGACGACACAATCTAGCTCGTAAATCTTGTTTAGTATTTTGTGACCATTTTTGTTTTCATTCCTCGTCGAATTGGTAAATAAATTTAAATTTGAGAAAAGTTCGTAGATACATTGTGGTGCTTGTTAATATAATACAAAGTAATCGCTTTGTTATATAGTTCCGGTATACTGTAAAATGGTTTTAATAGTTTTCTCCCACGGATTGAGTTGTGCAGTCCGTCATTCATTTGATGGGAGTATATTATAGGCTTGTTCTCTTCCATTGTACATAAAAACCGTATTTTCGTTCAGACATTAATCGTAGACCACATTCCAAAGGTGCATCAAAAAATTCAATTATTTGTGTTGAGTATGATCAAAAAAAAAGTGATTCAGATTAAAAGGAAAAAAAATTGTAAACAAAAAATATTCTCCAAATATTTGTGAATAACAATGTTTTGTAAGATAAGTGTAGTTATTTATACATGTAATAATAATAAATGTGGCATTTGATAATTTTATTCGTCTATGTAAGAAAAAGTATTTCACAAAGAACTCATTATGATAACATGAAAATTTTGGAACAAACTGTAGTTCGGTAATAATTAAGAAAAACAAATATTTTAAGTCTAGTCTACCACACACAATTTCAAACTTTGTTAAACGCAGCAATGTCGACACTTTGGACCTAAAAAGCAAAAGTATATATTACAACGTTATGAATGGGTTTCATTTCTTTCTTACCAAATCTTCATTGGCTTCAATTTGTTCCTGCAACCAGTCAACACTGACTTTTTCGTCTTCAATTACACAGCTAATTTGTAACTTATGAATTCCATAAGCCAGCGGAACCAGCTTGGCTGAAATTTAGGCAAAAAATTACGTTAAAAACACGTAAATTCTAAACTATTTGTCAAATTTGTAACATTTCTCTCATTTTCAAAATAGTTTCTACACATTACAATCAGTCCACTACTCGCAAAATGGTCTAATCATCGAGATAAAGCAAAATTTTAAACTAGTCATAAAAAAAATTTTTACTTACAAGCACCCCATAAAAGGCCATCACAGGTCACAAGGCGAACCTTATCTTCCATGGTTTTCATATTAGTTTCGTCATCCCATGGCTTGACATCAAGAATGATGTTAGATTTGGCAATAACACCTGGTTCTAAAGTTTCAAATATTTTAATGAAATATTTTAAAATATAATGTAAATCATTACTTTTGGCTTTTTTGTCTTCGTACATCTTCAATCGATCAGCTTTAATTTTTAGCATATCGGCATCTTCCTTTAAGTTGTCAAAAAAAATCAATAAAAAAAATCAATATACAGTATACTAAATGCACAATGAATGAGAAACAAACCTCTTCGTCAGATCCAAACAAATCGACATCATCATCGTCCTTCTTCTTGGGCTTCTCTTCGGATTTTTGTGAGATTTGGCTGGCAGAAGTATTTGAAGGGGCCTTCACACCCTTTTCTAGGGCACTCATGCGTGAAATCAGCTGATTAACATTATTTGTTATTTTCTTAACATCTTCAGCCACTAAAAAAGGCAGTTTTCAAAAAACTTAAAATTTACACATTTCTTTAAAAAAAGTAATACTTACAACTTTTCAGTTTTTTATTTTCAGTTTCCAATTTTATCAAGCGAGCTAATATTTCGGAATCAGCAGTTCCTCCAACACCACCGTCCTACATAAGTAATAAATTAAAGTGAACAATTTTCCAAATAACCTTTTTTATGAAACCACTTGTACTAATATAACATTTAAAACACGTTTCATGATCTGATAAATACGATTATCTTCCATTTCCTTATAAAGGCAAGTATGAAGAAGGCACACCAACGAGCATAACGCAATAATTAAAAACAAAGTGATTTGTTATTCGAGCATTTTCCTGCAGTTAGGCAGTGCTGGCTAAGCAGTGCAAAAATTAATTTTAAAAAGCTTAAATATGCCTTTTGAAATGGAAGTAAATCTTGAGCATTTAACTCAATTTATCAAAAATTGCAAAGTTTAATTTTTATTTCAACTAGTGGAAAGAATAAAAATAAACCTTGAGTTACATGCCATGCACTTTTATCACGACACCAGAAACATTCCTTATTCATCGACGGCAAATAAAAAAAAATAAAAAAATAAAAAAATAAAAAAACATTCCATTAATATGTGCACATAACATGCAAAATCCAAATTCATTTCTATTATAACTTGCCGACAAATGTGTAGATAAAGACCGATTTCAAAAGTAGCAAATCCGAAAGCGTGCATTTCTCTATAAGCTACATGTGCTTAGAACAGAATTAAAATATTATAATTTACATATAAAAATATATATAAATTAATCAAACATCATGCAATAAATCGAAACGCAAAAATTATTTTTAATTCTACCTTCTTTGACTCTTTCTTATCAGCCTTTTTCTTTTGAACCGGTTCACTTCCAGAATCCTTTTTCTCAGGCTTCTTAACAGCACTTTCACTGCTTCCCTCATCTCCTGCAGCTTGTTGATTTTTCTTGTTCTTGGTTTTTTCGTTTTTTAACTCCCTTTTTGCCATCAACTCCCTCGCTCGACGTCTCGTCCAAAGAATTGGCTGGCGGTGCTGGAGCACCTACACTTTTCTTATCTTCATTAGTTTTCTCCTCCTTAACCTTCTTCACCTCCTTAGGCTTCTTCTTTTGCTTCTCTGGCTTCTCCTTATCCTTTCCGTCATCCTCCTTAGCTTTCTTTTTCCCCTTATCTCCAATTTTGGCTTCATCCGGGCCCCCGTCCTTTTTTTCTGCCGCTTTTGCACCTTTCTCTTCTTTTTCTTTTCTTTTCCAACCTTCTCTTCTATTTGTTGAGCATTAATAATAGGCTCCATCTTCTTAATGTCAATGGATATACTGTCTTTCAGTCCATCGTCTTTTAGGTCCGACTTAGGCTCACCCATTTTACTGGAAGAGTTCATCCATTGCAGCTTGCATAAAAGTTTAATAAGCGAAACAGACAAAGACTACTCCTACTAACGCCTTTTTGAACGAAACTCTGAATTCAAATGTTTCTTTTTCTTATAAATTTAATTTCAAAAACTGAATCATATTTAATCTGTTAAGTATGTTTCTGATGGCGTACTATTTTTGCCAAGTCAAAAAACTTCAACATTAGCCAACTTACTATTTTTAAAACGGATTACTAGTCCACTGAGCGACCACCACAAACTGACCCTTGTTTCTAATACTACCACGGATCAACTTCTGGTGCTCGTTGTTCAGTAATTTCACACACACATGTGACAAATCTCACCTTATAACTTCTTTCGTGGTAGAATCGTTCTGCATCATCAAATTTGGATTTATCTAACCAAACTGTTTCCAAAGTTAATGGGCTACAACTCATGATAAAACTGCAAAAGACAAAGCATTGGGAAAATACAATTAGTTTCAAGTAAAATTCACTTATTTCTTCACAAAGTTAAACGCCCTTGCGTTGCATCAAGCAAGAGCAATGCAAGGTTTATTTTAAGAGTACCGAGATAACGGATACTGGAAACATGCGGTTAGGCTTAGAAACCCGACTGGATAAAAACTCGTTTAGTACACACAAATTGCTCGTTAGAGCAAAGTGATTATTTCAAACCTGGTCAGATTGTTACAATGCGCAGTATTCGTTAGTAATAAGCGGTTACAGTTAAATATATATATCAAAATCAAGAGATTAAATCGCCACGCTTTTATCACCTCAGTTCCAATTAAATAGCCGCACCGTAAAAGGAGAATGCAGACACGTCACTCGTGGTAGTTCACTTTTCGACCGGCGGCGAGA
The DNA here is from genome assembly GCA_000239455.1 of Strigamia maritima. Taxonomy (NCBI): domain Eukaryota; kingdom Metazoa; phylum Arthropoda; class Chilopoda; order Geophilomorpha; family Linotaeniidae; genus Strigamia; species Strigamia maritima. Next base: position 436,625 of record JH432008.1, on the reverse strand, counting down.
CCGGCGGTGCTACCATCGATTTCATCACTTTCGTTTTCATGGTTCTGGCAACGGCGCTGGACCAGTTGGAAAATATAATCAAAGACGCTGGAATGTAAATATCGGTATCAACTATTTATTGAATTATTCTCTCAGCAGTCAGTACATTGACATTCACTGGGAATAAGCAAACTGTATTTTTTTAGAAAATTGTAACATGTTTATGTAATAATACTTGACGTTGTGGTTACAGAGAGTCCTTGAAGAAACGACAAGGCCGATGTTAAATGCTGAGTAAAGGTCGCTTGATTAGAAACACCTTGAATTATATTTAAGTAGGTAGTTTATTATTCGGTTGTGTTTTATTTTATTTTATTTTATTTTCTTTTATTTTATTTTAAAACAACTAACTGCAACGTTTTTATTTTTAATTTTTTTTATAGATTTCATTCGATGTCATCACATTATTCACATATGGGGACATTATGTATTTTGCAATGTCGACTTTTAGTTGCCATTCAAACGAACGATATCAAACACGTGAGGCAGCTGCTCGAATTGGGCATCGATTCAGATATCCGGTTTCAAATCGGTTCCCAGAAACGACCAGCTATTTGTCTTTGTACGGAAAGAGGAAATGTGCAAATGGGTAAATACGGTAAATAAATACCGTACTAAATATCAATATATATATTTTTCAAATTTCTGTTTCTTAGTGCAATTGCTAATTCAATCGGGTTGCAGCATAAACCAAACTGATTCATCCGGTTTAACACCATTGCACATAGCAGTATCTCACGGATACAAAGATTTAGTCTTTATTTTATTGAAAAGTAGAGCCAACGTAAAAACAGTCACGCCACTTGGATACACGCCATTACATTTAGCTGCTCAAAGATCTTCTCTTGGTAAACAGGAACATTGAAACAGACCAACGTTAAATATGTTTGAATCTTTTACGTTTCAACAGAAGTCATCAAATTGCTCATCGAGGCCGGATCTGATATCGAACGTTACGACAGAGAAGGAAAAACGCCACTGGTACACGCGTGCATTTTTGGCAACAACGAAATCATCAAATATTTAATTTCTCTCGGTGCTGATGTAAATACGTGCGATATATTTGGCAATTCTCCTCTTCTCTTCGTTACCAGTGCTGCAGCAATTAATTTAGAGATAGTGGAAACGTTGGTTGAGAATAAAGCCAAAGTGGATCATGCTAATAAATCCGGTGAAACAGCGTTGCATGCCGCCATTACTGGGCGAAGATCGAAAAAATCTGAAGTATTACAAACTTTAATAAATAGTGGTTGTAATCTCAATCTTCGAACCGGTCTAGGGCACACTGCCCTGCATTTAGCGGTTCTCGAACACGAAGATTATTTAATTGAGATTTTAACTCGTGCTGGCTGTAATTTGGACACTCGAGACGAACTCGGTTTATCACCGCTTTTCCATCTTGCGCGAGATGGGAATTTCAAAATGGCAGTTTTCCTAGTCGCTGCGAGTGTGAATGTGCGGAATGAAACTTGGCTCAAAGACCCGAAATTATTACTCGAAATTAGAAATGAATCTCTGAAATTGTGGTTAAGCGAAATTGCTTTCGAATGCCCTCCATTAACGCTCATGTGTCGCATAGTTTTGAGAAATTCGTTAGGTCGAAGCGCTGATAACGCGGTTGGAAATCTCGATTTACCGACTAGTATTAAAAACTATGTCGGTTTAAAAACATTGTGACGCTAAAATAGCATTTTTGCACGATTGTATGTTGTATAACACTCCGTAATACTGTAGAATTAATTAATAAAAATAAATAATATACAAATGTAATTCGTTTACTGGACAATTTATTTTATTCAGTTTTTAATCAAAAAGTCCAAAACCCATATCATCATCAGATTCTTCTTCTTTGGGTTCCTCTTTCTTTTTCTCTGCACACAAGATAAAGGTAAAATGTTAGTAAAACATATTCTTCGTGTTTATAGATAAATTACCGTCTTTCTTTTCAGAGGCTGCGGGTGCTGCTCCACCAGCTGGAGCAGCGGAGACACCTCCAGCCGGCGCTGCCCCAACACCAACTCCTGAACTAAGATTTGTGATGAGGGATTTCACATCAATGTTTTCCAAACACTTGGCGAACAAACCTATAAAAAATAAATTGTATTAGTTAAAAAGAGCACGTTGAATTAAATTGAATTTGATTTGTTATTTTTAAACGGCCTCATAATTGCAGGTATATCATCAATTTCAACAGTTAGTATGTGATAATTTTAATCTTTGGACGTTTTTACTGAAAAGTAAGTGTTGATAGATTTTTACCTGGCCAGTATGGTTCAACTTCAACTTTCGCCGCTTTCAGAATAGTATTTATTTTTTCTGGCTGCAAAGAACAATGAAAATTAGAGACCACGTTGGTACAATAGTTTACGCATCAAAATACTTACTGTAATCGCAACATCATCGTCTTGAAGAATGAGAGCTGAATACACACAAGCTAATTCGTCTTTACTTGCCATTTTTAGCGGTTGATGGTTTATGTATTACGTGTATGTCGCCGGATCAGGCCTTGGCTCGTGTCGAGAACAGTACACTTCACAAACGACAACTTGTTAAATGTCGGAAGCGGAAGTGGAGTAGGTTCGCAGACACTCAGAAATGTGATGATGTCAACCTCAATTTGTGGCCAACCATTTTCCAAATAAATATTTAAATTAACTACAATAAATATAATAATAAATATTTGTTTTTTACATATTTAAAGTTAAATCAAAAAATGTGTTTTTATTTGTTGAAAAAGTTTTACGGGTTTTTACGCAGAAACAAATGAAGCAATTCAGCATAAACTAAAACAACATGGTAACTTCGGTGTCCGTGAGGAGGACATTAATGAGACTTAAATTAGAATTCATTTTATTTGCAATTTGCTTTGTTTACACTTTGGCGGATGACTACGGTAGTAATGTTTTGAAATATTCTAAAGCTTCTTATTCCAAAGAAGTGCCAACTAGAAACACATTTGTAATGTTTTTTGCACCATGGTATTCAAATAAAAATAATAAAAAAAAGTTTATGCCATATGTTTAAAAAATATTTTTTTAATACTAATTTAGGTGCGGACACTGTAAACGATTAGCACCAACTTGGGACGAATTAGGTTCTAAATACAACATTGCCAAAAGTAGACTAGTCACTATTGCAAAGGTGAGCATAAAATACAAATCTAAAAATAACCAGTTAATTATTTTATTTTTACCCAGGTAGATTGCACTGTAGACACAGATTTGTGCTCAGAAGAAGACGTCACTGGCTATCCAACGTAAAACAAATGCCGTTGTTGTTTTATTTATTTATTTTTTTGTGTAACTGAAAAACATTTTTTCTTTTAGAATAAAGTATTTTCCAGTTGGCAAGGAATCTGTTCGCTATAAAGGTTCCAGAGACTTAGATTCGCTAGTAAACTTTTTAAAACAACAAACAGGTATAGAAGATGAGGAAGTGGCACCGGTATGTTGTGTTGTGTTTTGTTTATGTTGATAAAATGATAATTGAAAATTAATTTCAGCTAGGTTTACCCGAGGATGAGGATGCGGAAATTGTGCAAACACATAGTGGAAATAGTCCGAAAGAATTAACAGAGACTACATTTCATAAACATATCGAAAAAGGGTTGCATTTTGTGAAATTTTATGCACCTTGGTGTGGACATTGTCAAAAATTAGCTCCCGTATGGGAACAGTTGGCGCAAAGTTACGGCGTTGATTCGTCCGTTCAAATTGGAAAAGTACCAATTAGAAAATGTGATTTGTATATTTTGTATTAATTATTACGTGATATTTTACCTCAAGATCGATTGCATGTCGAATCGTGCTATTTGCACCGAATTTGAAATACAAGGATACCCAACGCTATTGTGGATGCAAGATGGGAAAGTTGTAAGTTTATTCTGATAAAATTTTGGATTTATGTTATAAAATGAATTCATTAGGTAGAAAAATATCAGGGCCCACGTAATCATGATGATCTCAAGAAGTATGTTGATACAATGAAGGCAAAATCGGAGCAACAAACCGATACATTGCAAGATATGACTGTGCCCGATGAACCGCCGGTAATAAATTTACGCTAATACAAAAAAACTTTCAAAATTTATCTGTTTATTTCAATTTGTTAACAAATAGGATGGCATCAAAAATGCAAATTTAGGTCAAACTTGATAGTCAGTGTTGATTTTAAAAATTATCGTTCGAGCTCATTGAAACCCATTAATAATGTAATAATGCATTGTCATTTCGAATGTATCTATTGTCTTGTTGAAGGATATTGTTTTATTTTCTTAGTCTTATTTTTTTGGCGTACACAACTAAATTTTTTGTTTATAAAATCCTTATAAAAAAACTTCACATCAAAATGGATAAATTTCTTTCGGTATTTCTTTCTCTTTTATAGTTTTATTATTGTGCATGTATAAATTTATTTTTTATTTATAATGTTTAACTTTTGTATTTTGTTAGGCCCCTGTCGTAATCCTAAATTCTGATAACTTCAAAACAACCGTTGAAAGTGGATTAACATTTGTAAAGTTTTTCGCTCCTTGGTGAGTTTTAATGCAAGATTTAGTTTGATTCGATTAATATTATTTTTGGTTTATTTTCAAATTAACAGGTGTGGTCACTGCAAGCGTTTGGCCCCGACTTGGGAAGATTTGGCCAAAAAATTAATTAGTCAGAAAGTCTTTGTAGCTGAAGTTGATTGTAGCAAAGATAAGTGCAAAACTTTGTGTCAAGATCAGAAGGTAAGAGACTTTATTTTATTCATTTTTTCATTCATTTTTTTTTTTTAATTTGCATTTATTTTTGGTATTTGATTTTGCAGGTTGAGGGTTACCCAACTTTGGTGCTCTATAAAAATGGTAAACGCTTAAAAGAATACAGTGGTGGCCGAGACGCGGATTCTTTATTTGAATTTGTAATGAGTCACCTCAAGCACCAAGAACTTTGATCAAAATTTTGTCTGTTTTTACTGGGACAAGTTGTTGATATATGGAGCCGAAATTTATTATTTTTTTAAATAAATTTCCATTGTCTTCAATTGGTCATTCTAAATTTGGAGTTAGTGGTAATTCAACATGAATAAAATTTAATACCTTTGCTAAAGGCCTTTGTAAAGACTGATGTAATTTCACACACATAAACATTGTTAGTTATGAAAGAACGTAAAATATCGATTATGGGTTGTCCCTGATCCAACCTTCAAATCAAATCGCAGGGGTTTTGCGTGGGTGTTAAGTTTAATCTTCACATTAACTACCTATTTTAAAAAAAAAAAAAACTTCAGATGCAATTATGGAAATTCTTATAAAATTTGCAATTTTTGTTCGAATATAAAAGTATGTTCTTGCCCATTCCTTATTTAATTTACATCGCGATAAATGAATGAGTAAAAAAAAAATAGTTTAACGGGAGTTTGTTGAACATGTGAGGGGTAAATTAAAAACCAGATAAGCGATAAAAAAAATCGAACAAAAATTAATTCATTATAAAATAATAATCAATTTACACTACAATATGTATATCGGTAATCCATTTCCTTTAAATAGTATCATTTTTCTTCCCAACACAAAGACAAAGAGACGATCATAGCAATTACGTTTCGTTTTCGTAAGTTAAAGGGAAAAGACGGAGGGCTCAGGTCAAAGCTCATAAAAAGTTGATATGGCAGCCGTATTGTGTACTATACTGTTTAATAACGTTTTAGTCTAATCTCGAAACAAGTGATTGCAAAGTTTGTATCAATTCACTAGAAATAAATACTTGAAATAGAACTTCAGAAAACTATAAATGTGCCCACTGCGACATGGAGACCGTAAACATCTCGCAATTCCTCAAGGTATAATATCATGAAATCAATCATTACGTATTTATAATATATAAACATAAAAAACTAGAACGAGTACTAAAATATACAAAAAATATAGATGTGATATCAAGCACTTTAATGTTCTACTTTAGGTCCATATGCCGTGGGTTGCGTTGATATTATGACAGAATACTCACCAAATGGATGTTTTATGCGCTTATATTACCCATGTACTCACGAAGATGCAATGGATAGACAAATGCAATGGCCATTGTGGCTTCCATCCAAGTCGTACGCGAGAGGATATGGTTATTTCTTAAATTTCTGGCCGCCTGCTTTTCAGCAATTGTATAAATGGTTGGTCGGTAAGTTGATTACGTAAAAAAAGTCTAAAAATAATTTTTTAATTTGTAGTAATGATAAAAATTAATTTTTAGGCGATGTTTACATTCCCGTGTTATGGAATGCACCGCCAATAAGAGGCATTAAGTTTCCCATTCTAGTATTCAGTCACGGTTTAGGAGGTTGTCGAACGACGTACTCCACTATCTGTACTGAATTATCGTCTAATGGATTTTTTGTGGCCGCTATAGAACATAGGTATACTTGGTTATTGTCTTTGGATATTTTAAAATAAAGATATTATTGTAGGGATCGCTCCGCTTGTTACTCCTATTACTTTCGGGATGTAAATAGTGTTCCTACAAGTAGTGAAGACGGAGCTTTTTCTTCTCCCAATCCTTCGATGGATGACATTGTTCCTAGTTATGTTCTGGAACCTGTTTATTATTTAAGAGTGAAAAAACCATTGAAAGAATTTATTGTGCGGAACAACCAAGTAAATCTATTTGTTGTTTTATCTATTTTTCAGTTTAAATCTTTAGTTTTGCAGGTTCATCAAAGAGCAGCTGATTGCATGAAGGCATTAGATATTTTAACTAGGTTAAATCGTGGCAGATTCATTCATAATGTGATGGATGTCGATTTTTCTGCTGCTCCATTTGAAGTATATGACAGGAAGCATAATTTATAAATATGATTAATATTAAAATAAATGTTCTGATGACAGAATACGATGGATGTCACTCGTGTAGCGGTAGCTGGGCATTCATTTGGTGGTGCCACAACCATAATAACACTAGCAAACGACAAGAGATTTTGGTAATTTTGGTAATTTAACATTTGTTGATGAGTATAAATTGTCATACTTCTTACTTTACATAGTGTTGGTATAGCATTAGATGCGTGGATGTTACCAGTGAAAGCAGAAGCTCAAATGTTTCCTACCATAAAACAGCCAATGTTTTTTATTAATTCAGAATATTTTCAAACTGCCAAAAATTTACAAACTATGAGAACATTGGAGTCTGCTGATCAGTGTCGCAGAATGGTAACTATAAGGTGACACTTTAATTAAAAAATTAAATTTAAGTTATAATAATAAATAATTTATTTTTAGAGGGACATCTCATCAAAATCAGTCAGATATTCCTTTCCTATCAACTTCCTGGGCTCGTAAATTATTTAGAATGGGGTCGCCAATAGATCGATTTCTAGCTATGGATATTAATAATAAACTAATGCTTTCATTTCTTTGGCATTATTTAGGTAAGTGTAGATTTGAAATTATTACACTATTTTAATATTAATTAAATTACAATTAGACGTGCCACCAAATAAGGAGCATGAACGGTTCCTAGATACCCACCGAAATTCAATAATTGAAGGTATTATTTGTCGTGCTCGACTTTAAAAATAGTCACGTTTAAAGCGTTTTAAACGTCTTTCTTTTCGACTTTAAAAAACAAAAAAGAAATATTGAGGGTTTTAGTTAAACTGTTAGTTTTTCTGAAAATTTTATCGACATTTTATTATATAACAATAATAATAATGCAATTTTAATAATGTTTTCGTTGTGGTACTGAATTTTCTAGGTTTCTTCTTTGAATGAAAAATTAGCACAGTTTTTCCACATTTTTAAGTGATATTAAGCAATGATATTTTTATTTTCAGCTGGTAGCTAATAGTTTATTTTAATTAATTGCTTTATACCAAAAAATATAATATAATTATTGAACTATTTGAAGTCTGTTCAAATTAAAGGATTTAAGATTTCTACTAGACGAAGATCTCAGCATTCGACAGTGGCCCGTTTGTATCCTCCTATTCGTTCACGTATAACTTCAGTTTCTAACTCAAGAAATTGATCACACCTGTTTTTGATTTTTTATAATATAATTTCTTTGATTATTGATTAATTTTGACATTCGAAGTATTATTATCATTGATAAATCCCGATTGAAGTACGCTGTCATGTTATTAGGGGAAAAAATTGTTAACGTTGATAAATGTGGAATTTGATCAATGTGCAATCTTAATATTTTTTAATGGATGCTATACAATTGTGAAAAATATATATAAATATGAATGTATGTGGAGAACTTTTTTATGAGTAAACTCGTGGAAATTTCATTTGCTAAACTTTTTGAAATTGGAGTTTGTACCACGAGGTGGTGTTTACATTTGCGTCATAGGCGGTTAATGTCCTTGGAACTCGTTTTGATACCTGAGCCTTGATCTCGCTATCTGAAACTTGCTGATAGGAGACAGTTGAGTGAAGAAGCTGACAACACGATTTCAATTTACTTTTCGTCTGTTTCGTGGACAATTAAGGTCAGTTACAGGTAGTAATTAAAATATATTGTTTATAAAATGGTTTGCTTAATGAATTTTTTTTCTATATTATTCATCCGGTATTTAAATTAAAACCTTGGGTCACATTTCCGTTTTTTATCGCTGTTAGTGCGTGATTTTATACGGTAAATTAAAATAGTATTTAAATTTTATTTTCAAGTTAAATTGTCATTACCATATGAAATTATTTACCATATAAAATATTCATTAAAGTTTTATAATAAATTATAATTATAATTATCAAAGAACATCAAAAGTTATTGTTTTATTATACAAACGAAATTGATTAGACTGAAGAAGTAAGAAAATTGTGCAGCTGTTGAATTGAATGTCGTTTTAGACTTGCGTGAAAAACAATTTTTTTATTTTTTTAAAATTTTTTGTTATTAAGCAGGAAATGTAGCTAGGTCAGACAATTAAGACTATGTCAATTTGACATTTGTCCAAGATGGCATGTATAGTAGAGGCAGTTCAGACAATCAGATGATTCTAATTTAATAAAAAAAATACTTCAGGATTATTACTTGAAGACACAGTATTGGATGAATTTATGTTTAGTATTCAGTACAGACTGCAGTAAAATAAGTGATTACAATTAAATTACGTTACGAGGTAACAGTAAAACGTATGTATACATATGTAAATCTGGTAGGGCTGCGTTTTAGAGATCAGGTGCAACAGACAATTGACGATAAGTGTTGGTAAGTGGAAATGTGTATTTTTATAATACCAGCACGGGGAAAAAGTATTTATTATTCACTGGAGATAAGTGCTATTGATAATGCTTTGGACAATAGTATGAAATGAACAGATAACCTGTTTAAAAAAAATAAAAAAGTGGGTGTAGACAGTAGGGTTAGATTGACAACGATTTTACAGTCGCAGTGCACTTGTTTTTAGTTTCTCAATGGAAAAAAAAGTATGCATAATTGGCGCCGGGCCTAGCGGATTGACTGCCATCAAAACATGCTTAGAAGAAAAGGTTTCTCCGGTTTGCTATGAAAAAACGAACAATTTTGGTGGTTTATGGAGATACAGGTAATTCTGAGCAATTGAAGATTAATTGTACTCTCCATATATTTATTGTATTTCAATGGATTTATATTTTTATATAAAAAATAGGGATGAAGATGAGGAAGGAATTCCATCTGTTATGAAATCAACCATTATAAACAGCAGTAAAGAATTGAGTGCTTACAGTGATTTTCCTCCTGCGAAGGAATTGGCAAATTTTATGCATAACACGAGTGTTGTTAAATATTTGGAAGATTATGCTAAAGCTTATAATCTACTCCAGTACATCCATTACAATCATTCAGTTCTTGAAGTGAAATACGCGGAGGATTATGAAACGACTGGAAAATGGGTGGTCAAAACCGAGGTAAAATTTTGTTTGTTGTACAAGTGTACTAAATCAAATTATTTGATCTCGGAAGGTCGAGTGTAGCTTGAAGGGTTAATTTTTATTACTTTCTACTTAAGGAAATGTAGTACTGCGTTATAAGATGATAAATTATAGCTAATTAGTTAAAAAATATACATTGACCTATGTTAATCTATTTTTTTCTTTAAAATAGAGCCAGGAAGTAAAGGAGGAGATTTTTGATGCTGTTATGCTATGCATTGGTCATCACGTGTATCCACTTTCGCCTGAATTGCCTGGGTTAGATGAGTTTAAAGGAAATAAAATTCACACTCATTCCTACAAAGTTCCAAAAGGCTACGAAGACAAGAATGTAGTTGTTATCGGAATTGGTAACTCTGGTGGCGACGTGGCAGTTGAGCTTAGTCGAATTGCTAAACACGTAAGAAAATTTACGATTAAATAAATAGTTATTTTAATTTTCTTTTTTTTTTTCTTTAGGTTTATCTTAGTACGCGTCGAGGCAGTTGGGTCACGAATCGAGTGGCCGCAAAAGGTTATCCTGTAGACGTGACGATTTTGAGTCGTTTTTTTGATCACGTAACTAAATATATGCCGTGGACTTTATCAAATGCAAGCTTAGAATCAATGGTAAGATTTCAAATATAGTTTTATTTAATTGCGTTACAAATAAGCATTCTGGTTGAAACGTAAAAACAGACGCCTTGTTATGCTGGGAAGTCAAAAGAATGAGCTAATTTGTCAAATAACTTAATGATCGATTTTGACGTCTGATTACACAATAACTTTTTATTTATTTATATTCTTACCAGAAGGAGGAAATTTAAAAACTTATTTTTGTTTTAATTTCCAATTTCTAATTTTCTAAGGTGAATTATCGCTTTGATCACCAACTGTATGGACTGCGTCCAAAACACAGGATTTTGGAACAACACATAATGATAAATGATGACATGCCTAATAGAATTGCATCTGGAACTCTATCAATCAAAAGCGACATTGACCATTTTACTGAAAATGGAGTCATTTTCAAAGGAGAAAATGATGTCGAATATCCAATTGATTCCGTTATTCTCGGAACAGGGTACCAAATCCTATTTCCATTTGTAGCGGATGAAGTCTTTCCTCCTATAAAAGAAAACTGCGCGATGTTTTATAAAAACGTGTTTCCGCCAAACTTGAAACACCCAACGTTGTGTGTGGTAGGCCTCGTTCAACCGCGCGGGTCCATTTTGCCAATTTCAGAAATGCAAAGCAGATGGGCAATCAGAGTTTTTATGGTATGCATTTAAAAATTAATTTTTTTATCAACAATAATTACAATTGTATAATTACAGGGAAAGTGCCATTTGCCCGGCGAGAAAGCAATGATGCAGGACATGGAAGATCGAAAAAATTATTTAGAGAAATATTTTGTCAAAAGTCCACGCCATACTATCCAGGTCAATTTCGTGGAATATATGGATTCCATTGCAGAATTGATTGATGCCAAGCCACATTTGGCTAAAATTTTCTTTACTGACCCTCGTTTGTTTTTAACTATGTATTTTGGGCCCTGTTATCCGTATCAGTACCGCATGAATGGGCCTCATTCGTGGCCTGGAGCTGCAAATGCTATTCTTACTGGACGTAAAAGAATTCTGGCACCCTTAAAATCCAATCATGATTTAGTCGATGTAGAACCACCTTTTATATTTTTTCGTTTTTTGTTTGCTTTTGTGTTTTTTTTCCAGTTGATCATGATGGTTTTACAGGCTAATATCTTATAGTTTTGGGAATAAATTTAACGCTGTATACAATTATTTACCGTAAATTCACATAATAAACTTAAATCTATATTCAATTGCAAATTGTTTAATTTTTTTTCACAATACTGTACCTTATATTTTCTTGTTGACAGTAATATACGGTTGACAGCAAGAAGAATAAATCGTGTTAAAATAAAAATAATTGAATATTATCTCAAAAACTGAGGCAAATGAGATGTAGACAGGAGTAAATTCCTGATATAATGGCTTAATTTTTTTCTTCTATCTACACCTTATGCCTATTTGCTAGCTTTACTGTATAACCGTCGTTTAGCAATGCGCGTGCAAAGTCAGAAACGACTACAAGTTGATTAGTGAAAGTGGAAGACGGTTCTGATGTTAACAACAAAAAAAAAACACTTACATGGATGTAAAAAAAAACCTTGTTACAATTCACAATCAAGTAATCAACGAAATCTAAAAATGGAGCTACAGATAAGAGGATTTAGGTTATTCCAACAATTAAGAAAGATATTTATTTTGATTACGCATAGGTATAACTTGTGTGTTAGTTTTATACTTGCAAACTTCTGCTAATTATGTTAATTCTAAGAAATATTTGACAACAGCAAGATTAAAATTAATGTAATTAATGAACATCATAAATCAAAATTCCTCCACAGTTCATAGTTGAGGTTTATTTTACTTTATGAACAAAGTTTTTTTTAAAAATGACATCGTATATCGTAAACGAAACGTGGGAAACTCGGAAAACACAAAATGTTTTAGTTTTCGAATGCACCTAACCCAGGTAACAACAAACATTTGCAATGTTGTTGCATTATTCCAAATGACACTTCTTCTAACAGTGCAGCAATGTTGCCAACAGTGCAGCAATGAAAATGTTTGGTGAAATGCTCTTTGTATTTTTTTAATTCATCAGTTCAGTTGTTGATAATTAGTAATTTTTAGAGGAAATTTAAAGACAAAAAAATCATAAATGAATAATGATGCCGATAAAATTGTAGGCGAACTATTTGTTTTCACCGGAAACAGCAGTGCTGGTTTCAACATGGGTATATCCACTTTTTTTGTATAGCGACGTGACGATGTACCGTATTCAAATCATTTCTCTTAATTTTTGATGGAGTCAATAATAATAGAGATTTAGATAAGTAGTTCCCAGAAACATAATTATCTAGATACTTATATAATTTATGTTCCACACGTGGAATCTGATAGCTCAAACTTCTGAAATGTCTTTTACTAAGAACAAATGGGTTTTTTTGTTTTTTTTTCGTTTCAAAATTTACTTTATACAAGTAATAAAAAAATATTGTTACCGTAACTTGTTCTCTAGAAGATAATAACCATTTTTATTATAAATATAAATTTTAATATACCGTATTGTTGCTCGTAAAAGTATGGTGGAAAATTCCAGCAAAAGATTATGATGATGTTTTTATTGAAAAGATTATTGATTTTTATTTCTAAAAAGTATTTACCGTACGTACGACAGAGAACGCAATCGCGAGGTTAAACTAAACTGCCAATTAAAATGCTTCTATGAATCATTTTAGCCAATTATAAATGAAAATGATCTTTATCACGGGAATTCCACAACACCTGTTTTGTACATTGATTGATGCCCACTCAATTGAATTTAACAGTAAAAGCGTTAATTGATGGCCAAATTTTTATGTTAATCTGATCTTGCTAGTCGTATAACCAACTGCCTGCTGTTTTAATTTTAGTCCACCACATTTAGAAGTAAATAACTGCCGCATAGCTACAACTATAGAGAATGTAAGTACTGTATATTCAAATTTCTATATCTTTTGTTCCGTATATATTTTTGGGTTGTTATATATTTATTTAAACCTTAAAAGGTTTTACGTTAAATATATTAAGAAAAAAGAGTTTACCTATTTGTAGTTTGATTGATGGGAGATTTGTGCAAGTGTTCTTAAGCAGTGTTTACAGTGGATGATGCATTGCTAAGCTGGTAATAAGCTGCTAATAATTGGTTTTTGTAAATTTTGTGTTTGGGTGTTTGTACCAAAAGCGGCAGGCAAAGTTAGACAATTTCTAATCAAAGAGGTATTTTGTTTAGTTTGATCATAAAGTACCGGGTTAGATGTTCTTTGAAATTTGTTTTGAAGTAGTTTTTACTCAAGTGGGTCGAATGATGGTGTTACGCTACTCTGCGTGACAACGCGGATTAAGGCAAGTGTTGAATCCAATATTCCTCAACAGAAAAATGAAATTTCCTTTCGAATCTGCCGAAAATATGCAAGTTTTATTAAATTTACTTCCGAAACTCTTAGTTTTCACTCATTGCCCCCGAAACTCTTAGTTTTCACTCATTGCCTCCGTAACTCTTAGTTAACCCCGAAACTCTTAGTTTTCACTCATTATCCACGAAACTCTTAGTTTTCACTCATTATCCCCGAAACTCTTAGTTTTCACTCATTATCCCCGAAACTCTTAGTTTTCACTCATTATCCCCGAAACTCTTAGTTTTCACTCATTATCCCCGAAACTAATGCCTAGTTCACTCTTGAACACTTTTCTAGAAAATGTTTTCACTCATTATCTCCGAAACTCTTAGTTTTCACTCATTATCCCCGAAACTCTTAGTTTTCACTCATTATCCCCGAAACTCTTAGTTTTCACTCATTACCCTCCACACACATATAATTACTTTTATATGTTTTGCATTTTAAGCGGTAAAACTTTTTTGTATTTGTTGTGTATAATCAGGCAATAAATCCTCTTTCTTTCATACACTTTTATTCCACTCAAAAGGTCTTGAAACGACCTTACATTCAGCCTAACGTATGCACAATAATAAAAACTGTTTTGGTTGCTCCTGGCAACCACAACTCTCTAATTTAACAATAAATACCACATTACCCCCCTAAATTGCATGTAACACCTATAAATACATTTGACAATCCAAAAAATGCAATTTACAATCATTTTATGACTCTACTCTATACAATTTGGCTATCTTAAATTTCTCTTAATTATTTTATTTCTTCGGTT